>JACDJE010000002.1:2764881-2785798 GCA_016647715.1 Pavo muticus | reverse complement strand
CCCATCCCGGGACGACGTGCTCTTTCCAGGGGACCGTGCGGGGCACCAGCGTTCCCTGCACCTATTTATATTTTTTGAACATATCCTATTTTGAAAGAGTGATAAATAATAAAGAGAGCGAAATCGGAAAGGGTCCTTGTGGTTTTCTGGGGGGAATCGGGGCAGCGGGAGGTGGCTGCTTGGGGTAGGGTAGCAGGGAAGGAAGGGATCCCAAAGGGGCTGTGTGGGCAGAAGGGCATGGGGACCCCTGGCACTGAATGCAGATGGGAACGGGATGGGGTAGGAGGTGCCAGGAGGGGTTAACCCCAGAAACACACTCCAGCTAAAACCCAACAGCAGGAAAACCCACTACCAGCAGACACTTCACCTTCTGCCTTCCAGATCAGGGTTTAATTTGCTCTCATTACTAGGTGGCTCAGCCAAGGATGAGGCATGCATGGCACATTCCTCACTGCTCCATGCACATCCCTGGCTGTCTTGCTGGGGGACCCCAACTTCTCTCCATTTCTCACACTGAGACAGAAGTGGGGACGCTGCCACATTGCTCCAGGGCTTTCTCCACTGATTTATTTAGAAGAGGTCCAGGAAAATACATCATCTTTTTCATAACAAAACACTTGAAAGAAGAAGGCACCAGAGTTCAAATGGGGTCCGGGCGCGGGGTGCATGGATATAAGGCACGAGCACCACCGCGGGAACAGGCACAGCAGCATCCTTCAGTGGGATGGGACAAGACTGCAGCAGGGATGGGATGCAGCGGGGCTGGGGTGTATGGGAGATGCCTACTCCGTGCCCTGGTCCCATGCAGTCAGGTACAGGGAACCAGGGTGGAGGGAGAGGGGCCATCGTCCTTGCATGTAGCCCATACGGAGCCAGTCCCCTGCTGTAGAGCAGGATGCTCCAGCCCAGCATCCTGTTGCATTCAGAAAGTGTAAAACATAAAGGAAGAAAAATTCAAACCAAAAAAGCTTCCCCCTACCCAGTCACTCCCAGAACAGCCCTGGGTACACCCAAGGCCAGGCGCCGTTGGGATGGGAACATCCTCAGGCCGGGTAGGAACCCTCTGCATTCCTTATCTCTCCTTGTAGCAGAAGACCCCAAACCTGCCCTTGCTGGGGAAGCCAAAGCTGCGCACGCCGGGCTCTGCGGGGCCTCAGTTGGCACGGGGCTTGGCGATGGGGTAGCGGACACTGCCATCCGCCAGCCAGCCAGCATCGCAGCGGTCCAACCCGTGGAACTTCCATGCAGAGTAGAGGTGTCCCACTTTGGCAATCTCAGCGCCAACGTCCTGGCACGCCTGCTTGGCTTCCTCCAGCGTCATTCTGGTTGGGTGTTCCAGGTAGAAAACCTCCCCTGAGAAGGAGAGCGGGATCAGGAGGGGAGTGCATGGGGCTGAGCATCACCCGCAGCATCGCCGCGTGCCATATCCATAGGGACAACAAGGACATGGGATGCCACCACGTGGCACAACCCCTTGGGTACCCACCTCGGAGTGTGGAGGAGAAGCAGAAGACATCAAAGCGGTGTAGGTGCCGGTGGCGGGGGCCGTAGCTGCGGATGCCTGGGGCGAGGTGCACCCCGCCGCAGGGCTTGCGGGGCAGGCGGATGGGGTAGTGCACGGTGCCATCGGCCAGCCAGCCCGCGTTGCACCAGTCCAGCCCCTCGCTCCAGGCCTGGAAGAGCTGGTGGAAGGTGGCGATGAGGGCACCCTGCTCCTGGCACACTCTCTCGGCTTCGTGGAAGTTGAGGCTGTACTGCCCGCGGGGTGGTTGGTAGGGGAACACGATGCCTGGGGGCACACGGGGTGCTCAGAGGGCAGCACACCCACCCACCCCGAAGTCAGACTCACCCCAGGGTGCAGGGCCACCAGCAGCACAGAGATGCTCTGGGCATGAAGCCACCAGCAACAAGATGCCAGCGACATCTGGTGGCACAGGGACAGAGGGGCTCAGTGCTGGGGACATGTGCAACCACACATGGGGCCAGCACTGGTAAGCATGGAGATGGGGATGCTCAGACTAGGGTAACAGGGACATATGGAGCACAGTCCTAGCATGCACGCAATGTCTCAGGGGGGTGGAACATCACCATGGGAATGCACAGTCTGCAGGAACAGGGACATAGAGGACAGTGGGGCACAGGCACAGGCTGCCCAGAGCTGTGGGTGCTCCCTCCCTGCAGGTGCTCAAGGCCAGGTTGGATGGGGCCCTGGGCAGCCTGAGCTGGTGGGGATAACCAGCCCACAGCAGAGGGTTGGAGCTGAGTGATCTTAGATGTCCCTTCCAACCCAAGCCTTTCTGTGATGAATACCATCAAGGACACCAACAGGGGGATGGCCAGGCCCTTGTCACTGGGATGGCTGGCCCACGGGAACACACAAGCCGACAGCTTCCCACTAAGCCCCAGGGCATCACTCTGAGTATCCCAACCTCTTTCTGCCCATAGCCTCTCCCAACCCACCCGCCTTGCTGCCACTCAAGGGCCATGCCTGCCAGTCCCCACCTCGCAGCCGGAGCTCCACCACATCACTCGCATCCTCCAGCCCATCGATGACCTCACAGCGGTATCTGCCATCATCCTGCAGGCGCACATCGCTGATGAGCAGCGAGGCTTCGCGCTGTCCGGTCCTGTGGAGGTGAGCGCGGCCTCGGAAGTCCCCAAAGGCCATGTAGGTCTTGCCAATGGCCACCAGCACGTCCTGCTCCTTGGTGTAGTCATCTCGCAGCTTGGACCACTTGATGCGGATCTTGTGCTTGGCCTCAGATTCAGGCTCGTGGTGGTAGTGGCAGGGCAGGGTGACATTAGCACCACTGAAGCTATAGATGGGGTCTCTGGAGGTCTCCACCACCAGCCTGACTCCATTGAAATCAACCACTGGGGACAAGGAGGGAAGATGTGAGGGGATGGTCCTCACCTCTCCCTGCTGCTGCTCCATTCCCTCCCTCCAGCCACCTCCTCAGCTGCCTGAGCATCCCCTGAGCACTCCATGTGCTCCTCCAGGCCCACATGCTCCCAAATGAGGGTCCCAACCCCTTCCTAGAGGTGGAGGGAGCATTTCAGCCTCTTGCCATATCTCTCCAGTCCCCTCAGCCCGTGGTACCTTTCTCGTGCCCGTTGTCATCGTCGTTCATGACGTGATTGTAATAAAAGCCATTGTAGAAGGGGTGGAAGGAGTTGACCAGATGCAGAAGGGCAGCCTTGAGGAGCATTGGGAGCAGCAGCATGGCTGGAGAATGAGGCTGGACCCTGGACCTTCACAGAATCATAGGATCATTAAGGTTGGATAAGACCACTAAGTTCACCTGATATGACCATCAACCCATCCTCACTACATCCCTCAGTGCCACATCCCCACCGTTCTTGAACACCTCCAGGGACGGTGACTCCACCACTCCCTGGGCAGCTGTGCCACTGCACCACCACTCTTTTAGATACTACATTTTTCCTAACATCTGACCTGAAACTCCCCCAGAGCAACTTGAGGCCATTATCCCTCATTCTACCAATGTCTAGAAAAGTACCAGTGTTCCCTCAGCAGCCGGTTAACCACCTACAATTGCTTCAAGACAGCCCCACACCAGCCACTCTTCATGCTGTAGAGTGACCCCAAAATGGCCAATATTCCCTGGCATGCAAGGACACAAGCAGAGGGGTGTCCCCATGCAACACACCAACCACATCCCATAGGAGAATCCCGGTGCCCCACATCCTCGCAGCCCTTCTCCTGCTGGCACCCAAGGGTGGCACCCAGGGCGGGCAGCGGGGCTTGCAGGCTTCCCCGGGACCGGCAGAGGGGGCCCGGCACCCACGGAGCCTCCCGCAGCCCCTGCAAGGAGGGGTTTGACATCCGCACCCCACGTTGAGATGAGGTTTAGGAGCGCTGCAGGAGGGTGCTGGAGTCCGCAGCGGGGACAGTGCTGGGGACAGAGGTGACCTCCGGCCATGCCACCAGGGCAGGGGAGCGCAGCTGGATGCTCCCAGCATGGGATGGGATGCTCCCCCGTCACCCGGTGCCACCTCTCTGTGCTACGCGCACACACACTGCCACGTGCAGCGGGCACAGGGCGGCGGGACGGGCACGAGGCACCCTCAGCCTCACACGTTGGGCTGGGGACACCGAGCCTCACCCCGCTGCATCCCCATCCTCATGGCATGGTGATGTGCCAGCGTGCCAGCATCCTCCACCGCTACGCCGGGCAGCGCGGTGCTCACCGTGCTCACAGTGCTCGCGGTGTGGAGCGATGCCCAGCAGCGATGCCCAGCACCCATGCGGTGATGCTGTCCCTGCCATCCCTCCTCACCCCACACAGCGCCTCACCCCGTGTGCCACCCGTCTCCGTCCCCAGCCCCATCCCCTGCCCCACTCACGGCGGGCAGCAGCAGCAGGCAGCGGGCAGGCTGCAGGCAGATGCAGTGTGTTTAGGGCTCTTTCAGAGAGGAAGCAGCTCCAGGGCCTGCCTCTTAAAGGGAAACACACGCTATTCCCAACCCCCTGCTCTCAGGATGGAGTAGGGGTGGGTGCCCCGAGCCCCCTGCCCAGCTGTCACACCCAGCCAGAGCCGTGTGCCCTCACTGCATACCTCTGCATGACACATTGCTCACCAGCGTTGCCCGGTGCTAGGGAGAAGATGAGGGGAAAGGTGTGCTCCACCGGGGATGCTGAAACCAGGGGGTGAGTCCCGTGACACCCTGCTCACAGCCCCACACACCGCCGCAGAGCACCTTGCATCCCACCATGGGAACCAACTTTTGGCGATGGCAGTGCCATGCAAGCACACTGCAGGAGTGCCACGAGTGCGAGCAGCTCCAGGACGGTGGGCTCGGGGGGTCTGTGCCAAAACCTTTAGGCTGCCCGGCTGCACCCCTCTGCCAGGGCATCACCAATGTAACTCCACAGCCACTCCCAGGCTGGGCACTGCCAGGCCTTGGGGTCACGCGTGTGCCCTGACCCCACGCTGCTTTGTTGTTTTATGGCAAGGAAATGAGGCCCTTCTCCCTGCTCCCTGCTCCGTGCCCGCCGTGCAGGACGGCGTCAAACCGGAAAGAAAACACCGCGTGTGAAAATAAAGCATCCACCGACCCCATCCTGCAGGCACTGAGCCCGTCCGGCACCGGAGCGGGCTGATAGGGGCTGGGGCACGGCGCTATCAGCCATGTCCCACGTGGCTCTGTCCCTGTGGGAAGCGTGGCTGGGATTGCCGGGACACAGAGGGTCTCACGGCTCTGCTCGGCCATCCTAATTGAGGGACAGAGATGCAGTGTGGGTGCTGTGCATGCAGCTGAGCTTTGGGTGCTGAGGGACACGGTTAGTGGGCGTTGTTGGAGGTAGGTAGATAATAAGACTGGATGATCTTAGAGGTCTTTTCCAGCCTTAAGTGTTGATTCTCTGACACGGAGCTGCGTGGCACTGCCTCGGGGTCCCCACGGAGCAGCATCCCCAGTGCGTGACGGCCGGCACGACGCCGCGCTGCTCCGTGGCCCACAATGGGGTGATTACCTCTCCCAGCACCGTGTCCCTGTGCTGCAGCCACCACGGTCCCCTCCTGCCGGGGCACGCTGCTCCTTGGCGCTGCCACCCCATTGTTTGCCAGAGGAGGAAAAAGCTGCAGTGTGCCCAAAGCACCCCACAAAGAGCCATCCCCTGGAGAAGGGACAAAGGGTGCTTTGTGACCCCCATCCTCGGTGCTTGGAGGATGCTCCCAGAGCTGGGCTTGGGGCTGAGCTCCCCAGGGACAGCCCCAGGTGGGTCTGTGGGGCAAGCAGCGCTTTGGGGTCAGCACAGATCCAACCCAGCAGTGTGTGGGATGGGCACGTGCTTGGGGATGGGTCAAACAGAGCTATAAAGGTGTCAGCCCAGCTGCTCTACCTCAGAGATGGTGAGTGGCAGCTTCAACCTGGTCCTGGTGGGGGATTTCTTGGCAAAACGCTGCTTGCACAGGACACGGCTCAGCCTCTGCCAGCAGCTACAGCAGGAACCTGTGCTTGAGGCTGGAAGTGGGGAGGGAAACCCAGATCTGCTGCAGAATGGAAGGGGCTGTGAGCAGCACTGGGTTTCCGGGTGCTGGTGAGAGGACGCTGTCCTGTGGCTGCTTCCTGCAGGTGGGCAGTGGGGTGCCACAGTGTGCCAGCCTTCCTGCCGCCAGGAACAGCATCCGAGGGGCAGGGATAGGGGTCTGCGTGGGGTGAGGGAGCCCTCACTGCCCTCAAGAGCAGCCCCGGTGCTGGGCAGGAGGAAGGAAATGTTGTGGGGCAGGGAAGGGCTCAGCGTCCCTCAGTGGGGCAGTGATGACAGCTGCAGTGATATGTGGCTTCAGCTCCTTTTGCCCTCCCTGCAGAGCCTTCCCCAGCTTAGGGCTGTCTCACCAGACTCAGAGCAGGCTGCCCTTATCTCTGCTGCCGCTTCCCGGCGATAAGGGGGGCACGTCTGGGTGGGAGCGTTGTCCCCCCTGCTCTGGCTCTGGGTGCTATTTGTTGCGGTGAATTCAGGAGGTGATGGAGGGATGCAGGGGGCCCTGGGCCAATCATGTCAGCTTCAGGGTCCCTACTCAGTGGCAGAGCTCTCCACCACATCCCAGTGCCCCTTCTCTCCCAGGCATGGGGTCCCAACCAGCAGCCCCCATCCTGCACCGTGCCCAGGAGGTTTGGCCACAGCTTCCTCAAAGCTGCAGCTCCGAGAGCGGTTTTGCTCCAAGCTGGGGATCTGCTCCAGGATCAAAGCCAAAGGAGGATGCGCAGGGTGTGGGGTGCTGATAGCAGTTTCCCATCCCCACGTCCCATCGCATTGTGCTCAGCCAGCTGCAGGCACGGGTTCCAGCAGCTGGGATGGGGTGGAGGCCGGGGGGAGGATGCACACAGCCTTGGTACTGTTTTTTGGAGAAAGGAAGGGAACCGGGAGGGTGAGGGCAGGAGGGATGCCTCTGAGAGACGGCAAGCACAGAGCAGTGAGCCAACAACCCAAAGTTTCAGTTTTAATACTGTCAACAACACCCTGGAGCAAGGCCGTGCCACCTGGGTCCCCTCGGTCCTTCCCAAAGCCAGCCCAGCCCTGTGGTCACATCCCATACCAGTCCACGGGGACAACGGTGCCACCAACACTTTCCTAGCTGCCATCCCACTCGCCGTTGCTGGCTCAATGCTTTCCTGCTGCCCATCCCAACAGCTCCAGCATCGCCACCCCAAAAAGGGAAAAATCGGGTTACAAAAAGGATCAGGGGCGTTTTTGGGCTGTTCCACCACCTCCTCCAGCTGCCCCGACACTAGTGCTGGCACCCTGGGAATGTGATCAAAAGGGAAAAAAAAACATTTTTGAGACCCCCCTGGCTTGGGCTGCAGGGTGCCCAGGGTGGGTGTCCCTCACCACTCGACCCACCCCACAGACCCATAGGTTTGCTCTCTTGGGGGCTGGGGAGGGCTCTCAGCTGCCACAAGATCAGTGCAGCAGGCAGAACTGCCGATATGAGCAGCCTCTCCCCCTCTCAGCACTCCCCTCACACTATGCAGTGCTGACACGGCCCGCAGAGACCCCTGGGGCCTGGCAGAAGGGATAGGGCTGAGGTTTGCAGCTCCTTCACGTGGCCATGCAGGGAGGAGTAGGGATGGCAGAGGTTAGGTTTGGTCCCCCACAGCAGCTGAGCCCCGAGCTTCGGTGCGGTGCACGCAGGGCACTGCTGCTGACTGCTGGAAGCAGAGGGAAAAAGGAGAAAAGACATCTCCAGGCTTAGGGGAGGCTGCAGCCAAGCCCCGTGCGCAGGATAGGGTCCCACGGCCAAGATCCATTTGCAGAGGAGGGGGTCTCACTCACAGCTTGTAGGGCAGAAGGGCAGGAGCCGTCCCCGCATCCTACCCAGAGCAGCCCCATAAAGTGCAGTGCTGCAGCCCCGGCGCAGGGCAGGGGACCCCCTGAGGTGAGGCAGCGCCCGGAGCCTCCCTCCGAAATTCGGGGAGGAGGAGAGGGAGGTGTGAGCGGGAGGTGTGTGGGGTGGGCAGGGCGTGGGCCGGGTGATGGGGACGGGGCTGTCCCTCCTCCACGCGCCGCCCCGCGCCCCTATTCGTCGCAGCCCAGCAGCTCGACACGCAGCGTGATGCGGTTGTGCCAGGCCACGGGCAGGATGCGCACAAAGCGGGCATGGAAGGGCACATCGAAAACGTTCTTCTTGTGCGAGTAGTTGTCACTGTTGCCGTGGAAGATCTGGGGGGAGAGAGAAGCAGTCAGCATCACAGGGACCCCGACACCACTTACGCGTGGCCCTCAAGCCGGGAGGTGTCCCCAAGCCCCTGCAGCTCGCTGTCCCCGTACCTTGGTGCTGTTGGTCTGGCTGTCCCTGTACACAGTCCAGGAGGTGCCATTGTCACTGTATGCCACTTTGTAGGCTGCCACGTACTGGATGTGGCCAAAGTCACGAGCTCCCTGCGTAACGATGCCCGTCACCTTCTTCTGGTCCCGAAGGTCGATCTGGAATAGAGATGGGGCTGAGTCCCGGGGTACTGCTCAACCAACCCTGCCCCACCAGGGCATTAGTCCCAGCAGGACTAATGAAATGCTGTAGGGAAACATTTGACCCCCGAGCACCCTCAGGGCAGGGAACTGTTCCCCACACATCACTGCGGCTGCTTTGGCACCTCGTGCTGGAGAGGTCAATGTGGGAATGATGGCAAAATCCCAATTTAAAAAAAATAATTAAAAAGGACTCCCAGAGGAAATGCATTTCCAATGGAAAGTGATTCTGGATGAGAAAATACGCAGCTGAATGCAGGCTGACATTTGGGCTGCGATGGAGATGGTTTCTGTTCTGTTTGCTTTGCGTCCTGCCCTGCCACACTGTGTTACTGCTGCTGGCACACTGCGGGGTAACACAGCTAAAGAGCTGAAGGTCTCCTTAATTTTGTTCCTTTTTTATGTTCCTTGAGGGCCATACTAGCCACACATATATGTATGTATTCATATATATATGGGTGTACGTGTCAATCTACCTACACGTCCACAAGCACACAGCCCTCAGTGTCAGAGCCCAGCGCAGCGTGTCACCGCAACCCCGCTGGGAGATGTCCCGATAAGCTGGTTCACTCCGGGCTGAGGAGCAGCTGCTTTTAATCATTCCCCAAATAAAATTAAAAGCGGGACAAATATCGAAACAGCTTTGTCCCATTATGTCATGAAATCATGTGAAAAGTATAAAAACAGCGGAGCAAAGGAAACCGAGAAGGAAATTTCAGAACTATTTGTTCCCATTCCAGACCGGGAATAGAAGCACAAACCTGATCCTTGCTGCAAAACAGAGGGGAGGAGCTGGGCTGGGGTGCACTGAGGTGTGCCACGAGCCCTCCCAGCCATTACCCACCTGCAGCCACTCGGACTGGTCATTGTGCAGTGCTGTCCAGGCATTCGTCTTGCCCGTCTTGTCCAGGCGAGCATAATGGGGATACCAGGTAAAGGCATCAATGCCCCACGTCTTGAAGACGCTGGAGGCTGTGATCTGCTGGTCAGAGATCAGGCGGGATTTCATGCCCAGAGGCTCCGAGCAACCTGCCGTGTTGAAATACACTGTAACACAACGGTTTATACAGGCAGTGAAAGGGAAAGAGTTCAAAGCACCATCACCCGACCGCAGCCAGCAGAGCCCCACACACCCAGTGGTACATCCCCGTGGTCATAGCAGGACGTGGGAGTACAGGAAAGCACCATAGAGGTGCAGGGATGCAGCTCACCAGCTCTCCTGCATGCAGCCAGGATGGCTTTTTCAGAGCAGAGCTATTCCCTGCAGCACAGTGCCTCCTGCTGCAGCCCTGCAGCACAGCCCGGCACAAGGACACACCTCGGTCCTGGGCAGCAGCAGGATGTGGCCCAGAGCCCAGCGCCAGGCACTGCCTAGGACATGCACTGGGCAGGAATGCGGGGAGGTGAGGGGCAAGCCGAGGGCTCTGGCTAATCATCAGTCACGTTTCCCACAGGACTTTGATCTTCTGCTGCTGTTAAGCTCTCCGGCAGGAAAACCAGCTGGGTCAGGGCTCGGATAGGGAACAATGAGAAACCACAGACCGAAGTGAGACAGCTTGGGAAGGTGTAAGCAGCGTGAGAGCGCAGCTCGGCCCAGCTGAGCTGTGGGATTAACAGCCCGTGTGCTCCAAATGCTCCCAGCACCATGAGAAGAATGAGCACCTGCTGGCCAAACAGGGACCAGCAGTGGCCCAGGGGGGGCATTTACCATTCATCTCGCAGCCGATGAGCTCGAAGCGCAGCGTGCAGGCACGGCGGCACACCACGGGGTAGAGGCGGATGAACTGCGCTGTGATGGGAGGGTCAAACATGTTGGTCTGCATGGTGCCGTAGTCCACGTTCCCCTGGAAAATCTGACACAGCACGCAGGGCTGAGCCCCCAGCATCCTGCAGCCCCCTGCCCACTGCACAGACAGAGTTTGGTGCCCAAAATGGGCAGAGCAGGGAAGCTGGGCTACCCGGGGACTGCACGAGCTGGCAGCATCCCTAACTCTTTTAACACAGCAGCTATGGCAGCAGTCCCCAAAATGTGACACCTGCTTGAAAAGAGTGCTGGCGGGTCATGTTTGCATGTGTTTTTATCCAGCATCGTGGAGATGAGTGAGACTTTTTGTTGGCTAAAGCAAGGCAGGTATTCCCAGCCCTCCCCTGGATGCAGAAAAAGCAGTCAGGACGCATTTGCCATAAAAAAAAAATGGAGAGTGCTGCACTCAGTGACTTGAGGCTGAGATACACAGTGGGCTTGTGCTCAGCACAGAGCGTTGCAAGCTGTTTGCCAGCATCTGCAGACCATGCCCGCATTCCACCATGTGTCAGCTACAAAGTCATTATCCAAATGAGCCCAATAAATCAGTGCTGCTCCTTTGGCTGCGCTATGAGTTGTGGGTGCCCCATCCCTGGAGGGGTCCACCGTCAGGTTGGGTGGGGCCCTGGGAAGCCTGAGCTGGTGGGGGACAACCAGACCACAGCAGGGGGTCAGAACAGAATGGCCTTTAAGGTCCCTTCCAACCAAAGCCATTCTATGATTCTATGATTCTGGTCAAGCAAATGATGCTGGGATGGCTCTCTGTGTGGTGCTGACCCAAGCCCAGCACCCAGCCCCATATCCCAGCCCACCTTGTCAGTGTTGAGCTTCTCATCCTTGCAGAAGGTGAACTCACGCCCATCTAGGCTGTAGGCCACCTTATAGGCACGCACGTACTCCGCCTTGCCCACGCGGCGAGCACCTTGTGTGACGATGCCACTCAGCCTCATCTTCCTCAGCAGGTTGGCCTGGGGAGGACAAGAAGGTGAGCATGGTCTGCATCCAGATGTAGACAGACCTACGCTTTACTCCTCCCGTCGGTACCTGGATCCATGGGCTCTTGTCATAGTTGCTGGAGGTCCATGCGTTGACAATGCCGTGGTTGTTGAGGCGAGCGAGCTCCGGCCCCCAGCGCTGCAGGCCAAGGAAACCATAGTAGACAGAGGAGGCTGAGAGCTGTGCATCAGAGATGGCCCCTCCTTCCATGCCCAGGGGAATGGCACAGCCTGAGGATGGCAGCAAAGGGAGGAGGTGACAAGGGAGCAATGCCTGGAGCTCATTTGCCACTGTCAGAGTACTGGACAGGAGGTGGCACCTCCACGTCCGTCAGGACCAGGCTGAGTGCAGCACACAGGCACTGCACTGCTGCTGCTATCTCTTCTATAGGACAGGGACGGAAAGGGATCACTGTGGAATCAGCACCGGGGACTTACGGGCATGGCAAGTCTTCCCAAAGAAGGGAGAAGGACACTTGCAGGCGTAGTCACCATCCATGTCCACGCAGGTGCCCCCATTTTTGCAAGGCTCTGAGGAGCACTCATTCTTGTCTAGGAGGCAGAGGAGGTTTGGGGTTCAGGAGGTGATCCCAGAGCCAGGGCATCCCCCAGAGCACAGAGCCCTGTGGTCCCCGACCTGTCACCTTGGTGTCCCCTTAGTTCCCTGCTGTACTCACTGTTCTGGCAGTGCACCCCATCATACCCTGTGGGGCACTTGCAGATGTAGTCGCTGAAGACATCCCCTCGATTCGGGACCAACTGGCACTCGCCATTGTTGTGGCAAGGATTGGGGTGGCAGGGGCCTGGGGAAGGAGAAAGGAGGAAAATGGTCTCTCAGCTGGGCACAGGTGGGAAATAAGAGCACCCAGTGTGTTCTGAGGATACAGTGCAGTTCATTTCTGGTGAAGCAGTCAGCACATCCTCGTTGTGTGCCAGTCACCTGCAATGGGGACACAGGTCCCTCCCCGAGCCTCACCTTTTTCTGTTTCATTGCAGTCGATCCCAACAAAGCCTTCAGGGCAGATGCAGAAGAAGGGGGTTTCGTTGATGCCAGTCAGGCAGGTGCCCCCATTCTGACAGTAGTTCACACTGCAGAAGTCACCTGCCAGCAAAGCCACGTGTCACTGTGAGCCATCCCAGTGCTGGGCAGCCGCCACAGCCACAGCTCCATGTGGAGGTGGCCCCATCCCAGGCTGGCAGGAGAGGCCCAGCCTGGTGGGACCCATGTGCTGGTAGTCTCAGGAAGGGCAGTGACCAACAGAGGTAGTCAGGACAGGTACCCAGGGCTCCTTGGGCCCAGAAAAATGTGTTAGACAGAGTCTGAATGTAAAATCAGAGCCCAGGGAATGCTGCTGCGCCAGAGAGCAGGGCTAGCCAGGCTGGGGCACCATGCCATGAGCAGGACAGGATTATTGCAGGGAATCAGGCAGCTCACATTGCTGGGTTTTCCTAACAAAAGTTAGCATTTGCAAGACAAAACATTCCTTGCAGGGGGAGCCCACATGCCTCAGCTCAGATGTTGGAGGCACGGGAGGAAGAATTGTCCTACTTTGTGTGATGCTGCACGGCAGCAGGGAACGCCCCCCACCTCCAATGTATTTTGTCCTAACAGCTGCAGAATAGTAGCACTCTCCATAAACACAGAGCAGATTTCCACCAACGTGGCTGAAAGTTGTACTAACTGCATGCCAGGTGCTAGAACAGTGCACCGCTTGGTGCCAGCTCTTTGCTGAGCTCAGAGCAAGGCTTGAATTCAGGTGGAGACCCAGCGACCACCCCCACTACCTGCAAGCTCTGCAAACAGCAGACAGCATAGCTCTCATTAGCCTAAGCTATCACTTAGCAAGCTCCTATCATCAGTCTTTTAATAGCAGGGCTCCTCCAAGGTAATCCCACTCTTGCCGATGCTCCAGGGCTGCAGGGTTCGCACTGGGGGCAGGCAGGCCAGGCAGGACCCCAAGTTACACGCTGATTTCCAAAAGGTGCAGTGCGTCCCTCAGCCCAGCCTCGGGAGGCAGAAAAATTTGGGCAGCGGTTCAAGTCGCTGCCTGCGCTGCCCAGCGCGTTCCGCATGACCTCATGCTCCATCAATGCGCTGCCATGAGCTACGGCGCGGGAGGAGAGGGCTCAGGCTGATACGCTGGGACACCTTTGCCCCACGCAGGTCCGGGGTGCATCCCTGTGCTGAGGGTCCCGTGGGCAGCGCTGCCAGCGCCCTGCAGCTCGCTGTGATGCGTGCTCCTCGGCAGACCAGAGTTCCTGGGGTGGGACGCAGCAAGCAGAGGAGAAGCGGTGTAAAATTCCCCACATTTCTTCCCAGGGTTGGGACGGGAGGGGTCCCACTGCTAGATTTATGCTTTGCTTCTTGCAAGTAAGCAGACTTTTATCCCCTCCCAGGATTATCCCGTACGATCTGTGTCTCCTCGCCAGCCCCCTGCCCAGCAGCACAGCACACAGGTCACGGCTTCCGCTGGAGATCGAGATGCTCCTATTTCTTGGCCCTCTCAGAGTGGTTCAGCACCTCCATCCTTCCCACGTGTATTTCCCTGGTCAAGGACAGCGCTGCCGCAGCCTGGACAGCCGGCAGCCGAAGCAACAGAGCAGCCACCGCTTTGGGAAATGTTTGCTTATGGGAACCCATGGGCTGGCGGGAAGGCAAAAACAACATCCTCCGAAACCCAGTGGGGCTGGGGGAGGCAGGGTCAGGGCTGCCTGCACGGGCACCCAGAACGGCCCCAGCAGAGCCTCCAGCAGCACCCCTCGGCCCACCCCACAGCCCGCACGTGGCTCTGCACCCCTTTCCCCGTTCACCCATCCCTTTGGGGTCACGCACCCCATCGGGACGCACGGGAGGTACCGCGTTAACCGCTCCCAGGAGCTGTTTACATTGCTGACACGCTTATCCCCGCCTGCAAGCACGGGACAGCGCAGCCCGACTATGCACCGCTTCCAGGCTCCGTCCTACCCGTCCCCTGTGCTCTCGGGGCTGCGCACCCCCGCCCGGTCCCGGGAGCACAGCACCCAACTCACCGGCCACCACCACGAGCAGCGTGAGCCCCAGCACCAGCAGGAGCAGCGCTTGCCACTGCCTCACTGTCTTCATGCTGAGTGCCGAGCCGAGCCGAGCCGAGCCGAGCCGAGCCGAGCCGAGCCGTGCAGCTCCACTCCGCCGCGGGGTTCGGGGCGGGGAGTGACTCAGCCCAGCGCGGCTCGGCCCGGCCCGGCCCGGCCCCACGTGCTCCGCTGCCCGCCCCCGGGGCGGTCCCGGCCCGGCCCCTCGGAGCCCCGCAGCGGCTGCCCCGCGGGTCGCGGCCATGGGGTGGACCGAAGCAAAATGGGCATCGTAGGGCAAGGTGCTGAGTTAGCAGCCTGGAAGCGAGGTGCTGGGGTGCACCCACACAGCAGCAGCGCGGGTGTGCATGGCACGCTGAGGAAGAGGGCTGCCACGGTGCAAACAAGCTGCTCTTTGAGTGGTGTCCACTCAGACCCCGTGCTGGAAAAGCCCCGCTGTGTTTTCCAGGGTTGGCGCCAAGCGAGGAGCTCGGCCCCACAAGGCAGGAACAGTGGGGCTAAGCATTCTCAGGCTGAATTCATATTCAGCAGCAACCGCTTCTGAGGAGGGTACAGGAAACCACACGGTAAATGAATGCAGGACCGTTTGCTTCTGCACTGGAAATCTGTTCCTCTCCCTCCTCCTGAACACAAAGCTGATCTTATCTCCTCTTGCAAAATGGCTCATTTTAGAGTTAACTGATCAACTGCAGATAGCTCCATGCTGCTCAATGTTGACTCTTCCCTAGAACTGCAGCTCTCCTGGCTCTGGCACCTCAGCAGCCTGGCTGTGTTGCTCTGCACTTTAACCCATCTCATTTTCCATCCCTGCTCCAACACCCAGCCAGTCGGGCACAGCCAGGCACGGTGCCTGTGAGGTGCAGCCAGGTGCCCACGTCCCACTGATAAAGTCCTGCACATATCCCCGGAGCAGTGGGGCGTGAGGAATGCAGGGAGCACACATACAGTGCCCACACGGGCTTCCATTTGTTACTGATGGAGAGTCCAGCAAGCGTTTAGCTCCAGCACAGTGAGAATCAGTGGCTGGAAAGGAAAGAGAGGACGGGATGCAGCACTTGCTTTCGAACAACCCTTCAACCTCAGGGTAATTGCTGCTGTTGTGTTGAGTGGAAAACAAGGTCAGGAGGAGGAGAGCGCAGGGCAAGATTCCCAGGGCTGTACACAAGCAAATAGGACAAGGGTGTTTGTTTTGCTGTTCAAGGGGCAACTGCCTGGACATGTCTAAGAGAGGATGCGGGACCCGGAGGGAGCTACAGAGAAATCAGCAGCCTCTCTAAAAACAGCGAGCAGAATGTTTTCTTTCTGTCCCCTGGGGCATGAATGCTGATGTCCCTACTAACATGCATGGGAAAGGATATTAAAAACAGAGATGGGGAGGGCTGGCGGAGCCCTGCTCCCTGTAGGATCCCTGTCCTGGCTGCGCTGGGCTCCACAAATGGGGACCTGCAGAGGGATGGTGACCCCCGAGCTGCAGGGCTGGGAGGGAGGACCCCGTGCTGGGGGACCCCGTGCTGGAAGAGGAAAGAAGCACATGAAGGCAGAGCAGTAACCTGCGGAGCACAGGGAAGTGGTGATGCATGAAGACAGCCCCGCACCACACCCGGCTTCACACAGCCAAGTTTTTGCAAGGGATGGCTCTACTTGAAAGAGTTTGGCAGGTCAAAGGTCAGGCATAATTTCACTCCCTTCTGCAGGGACTATTTAGGCCTTGTTATAGCAGGATAGCAGGATTTACCACTGGGTTTGGTTTCTCCTTCGGGAAGATCTTCCAAGCCCAGCAGTGTTGTAACCCTTTGTGAGTCGCACAGTTAGCTCTATCCCGGGCCGCAGAGGTGGGGTGATAAGGAAGGACATAGTGATGGGGCTGCAGGTTTCTGAGGCACAATCCTCTTTGTTTCCAATCTCTTACAGAGATGTTCCCTTTGACCTAGGTGAACAACCCCCAGCTTTCCAGTTGCTCAAGAACAACATCCGTGCCAGCAGCCGCCAGCCACAAAGGCCCATGGGTTTTGTCTCACAGCCCATGTGTTTGCAGCAATTATTGCTGCAGTTTCTGCTATTATTTCAGCTATCCTTCTGTAAAGAAGTTCAGTGGCTTAATTTTATCTGGCAATCAGAGCAGCGTTACACCCAGGAGGATTCCTGACCCACTGCAGCTACCCCAGTGCTGAACCCATCCCTTTCCTCCAGCAGCTCCATACAAAGTCCTGGGAAGGTTTGCTGCCCCTTGGAACGAAGCCTCTGTCCTGCCACACGTCTGCCCCTCCGAGCAGGAGGGAGAAGCCACTCACAGCACCATCTCAGACGCTTAAGCCCCAGCCCGCCCTTAATCCCCCTAACTGGATAACCCCGTGCTCAGTGCCAGCATCCCGAGCCTCCCACAGCCCGGTCTGCCCCACGTCACCGCCCGCCCGCTGCCAGCTCATGGTTTCCGATGGCTGCAGGAGACATCTGTGGCCAGGCCAATCCTCGCATCTGGCTCAGCTCTTCTGTTTATTTTCTACAGGGGAAAAAAAAAAAAAAAGCTTTCCAAATCCTCTGCCCTTTCCATGAAAAGGGCAATGGTTTCTTTAAACATTAAACTTGCAGGGATGCTAATGCTTAGGTAGCAGGAAATTCAGGGCTGTCTGAAGGAACCTAGACACCGAATATCCGTAGGGCATGGAAAGCTCTTTATGAGTTCCCTTTGGGGTGTGAATTAAAAGGAAGGTAGCAAAGGGCAGCACGCTTCCCCAGTTTGCTCAGCTCCTGCTGCTGATGGTGTCAGGGCTCAGATGAGATCCTCGCCAGTTCAGCTTCAAGTCCTTTGCTCTAACCTCAGTAAACAAGATTAGATCCAGATTAGAGCTGGTGTGTCTGTGTAAGGTGCTTAATGTAAGCACCTTTATATAACCCCTTCTCTGAATTCAAGTGCTGTGCAGTCTTTAAGGTTTTATGCATGCTGTTTCTCCAACACAAAAGGTGTTGCTTTGTCTTCATGCTATAGATGGGAAACCAAGGACTGGAGGGGCTTGAGGAGAGGACAGGACTCCCTTCATTCGGTCTGTCTGATAGGCAGGGATGTGGGCTCGGCCTCTTAGAGATGTGTTCTCACAACTCAACCCAACCCACTCTGGGAGGAGCTCCCTGGGTCAGCCTGGCTGCTGGTGGTGGCACTTCACCATAGTGCCTCCCAGGATGGGAAGGACGGAGCAGACCCCACATTCAGCCTCCATCCCACAGCAAGAACTGGCACTGTGTCACGGTGCGTGACCGAAACTGCTCATCGATCAGCATGGGTGACCCTGGCATGCCCCACTGTGAGCAGATGCCACGGGCAGATAAGCCATGCCTCTTTTGTTCTTTTTTCGAGAAGCTCTTGGCAAGCTCCCCCCTTGACAGAAAAAGAAACTCCCACTAAATTGCACACTTGATAACTTTATCACCCAGGTTCCTCTGATAAGTGAGGTTTTATGACAAGGGACAGCTCTCCTGCTATCAGGATGGCTTCTTGCTCAAGCCATCCGTGTGGTGCACGTGCTCTCAGCACACGCTTCCCCTGCAGGACTGTAGGGCCAGAACGAGCTCCTGATCTGATCAAACACCTGGGGCTCCACAGTGCTAATGCTTTATGAATATGTACCAGCAATAATGAACTTTGGGTGCTGGGCCAAGAGCTGCGGGGAGCCCAGAACCTGTCCTACCGGCTGGTTGAGGGTGATTTGCTCATTAGGGCACGCTCCCTCCTCCATCCCACCCACCCATCGGTGCAGGAGAGGCTCTGCCCAGCCCTGGGCCTCCTTCATTTGCCAAACTGCCTTTGATCTCTGTATCTCAGAGGGTAATTAGAAGGCTGAGCCCTGCCTCGCCCCCTACCCATGCCTCCCCCTCGCTCTGATCCCCCCAGAGCCAGGTGAGGTGACTTGCCACAGCTCTGGGATGTGTTTCATCCTGAAGAGAGGCATGTTTGGTGCCTTTTGAGGTGCATTCCAGCAGCCACATCTATGGCTGTGGTGGCAGAACACGGAGCCCCGTCTCTATTTCTTTGGGGTCATAACTCCAACACAGGCCCTGCAGCCCATGGAGGCCACTAAGAGCCACAGGGTCCCCCCATAGCCCCAAGAGCCTCCCATGCAGTAGGAGCTGCTCTCCCAACCCAAACAGATCCTGGTAGGGTTGAAGCTTCTTCCCAGGTGCGTCCGGCCCCGTGGGCTGCATCCTGTAGAGCCACAGCAGAAACCACAGCAGGAGCATGCTTGGCACCAAGCTCCACGCCCAGGAGAGCCGGCTCTGCTGCCTGCTCCTCCTCTGCCACGGCTCCTCCTCTCCTCATAAGGAAATGAAAACAAACTCCAGGCCAGACATGTGTCCCCAGTGAAACCCACGTGTCAGCACCAGGCAGGGCTGCTGCTTGCTCCAGGTGCCCAGATCCAACAGAGAAGATGCACACACCCAAGGCACAGCACACCTGGGGCACCTCCATACGGTTTTTAGCAGCAGACACTTGGCAGAACACTTCTTAGTGCTCTGTTTTGCACCAGACCCTCATAAAGCCTCCCAAGCAGGAAGGCATTTCTGTCTCCCCACCCAGAGGTTTACACTAACACATGTTTAAGATATCCACTCTGTTAGTCACACCCCAGTCCTCTTCCTCCATGGCAGCTTCCACTGTGCTGGTGACTTTGCCCAGGGCTCTGGGAGCAGCGTCACCCACGGCAGCAGCTGTCACACCAGCAACGCTCCAGCACCTGCACATCTGCTGCAGCTGTGCCCATGCCACCACCTCTGCAGGCATCAGAGCTGTCCAGACCTCAGCTGAACTGGAAGGACAGAGGAGGTGGGACACATTTGGAAAAAGAAGCCATAAAAACAGGAAGCCTGCTCCCACGGCTCTCTTACTTTCTGTGTCACAGTGACAAGGGTTGTTACAATATCCAGAGAGAAACATTTCAGCAATTTCCTGGCCAAGGAGAAAACCAGTTTGCATTCTGCCAACAAATCCCCTCTTGGCATAACCATTTCACAGCTCCCTTCTGCTGCCTTGCCACCCTGCCCCACAACGCAAATTCCTGTCTGCAAACCCCGTGCATCCCAGGGGCTGCTAGAGGATTTACATGGGCTCAGTTCCAGGGCTGAGTCCCCAGCTGGCAATGGGCTGCTGTCCTGGCAGCCCCAGCAGGTAAACGGTGACTCTGAGGTAGGTGCAGTCCCTTCAGGGCTGCTGTGAAATGGGGTTCCTCTGCACTCTTTCTCCTCATTTGTCATATCTGTGTTTTTTGGGAGGTTATCTTCTGCAAGACCTAGAAATGTAAGGAAATATCTTCCTCCTCTTCCAGCCATGTCTGCACTTCGCTTTGCATGCTGCAGGCAGGCAGGCAGGCAGCCAGCCATGAGGAAGGATGGAGGCCTCGCAGCTGCATCAGGGAGGTGGCAGGGCTGCGTTTTGCACAGCACGTGCAGCCCCACACAGGAGGCACGTTCACTGGGGCTGCCTGTGGTTAGCTGGCATGCTTTGCAGGAGAGCAGCGTGTTTGGGAGCATGCCGTGGCTTTGCCTAGTCTTGCAGCTGCCTGCCAGCTGCTGCACAAACACAGCCCTGTCTGCTGTGCCCCCCTTGCCTCCCACCCACTCTGCTCCTTGCAGGGCTCCGGGATCAGCCTGGCACTGGTGTGCATCTGTTTTATATCTTTTCCTCCCTAATCTCAGCTTCATCTTCTGATTTGTCCACCTGTCTCACTCCTCTCCCCCACCACTATCTCTGTCCCCTCCCTTTTGCTTTTTCACGCATCGTTTGAACTACTTATTTCAGTTCTCCCACATTCTTCCTCTTTTCTTCCCATGTCCCAGCCTATCCCTGGGACACCTCTTGCTCTGCTCCATCTGTGCAATGCACAAATGAGACCAGCATTCATCAGACCCCAAAATGCAAACAGCAGCTGTCTGCAGGCCACATCCTTCCCCACGCTGTATCCCACAGCCCTGAAACCACAAAGCCCTGTCCAGAGGAAAGCCAGCCTTTCTGCGTGTCATCTTCTGGGGGTTAAAATGAGCTAGACAAGGCTGATATTTTAGTGTGAAAGAGCCTTAGGGGTGTTAGTAATCACAGCCAGCACCTTGTTCTCCATCTCACCTCAAAGACAGCATTTTCTGCACCCTTTTACCTGTCTTTGAAGGGCTGCTGAGCGGGAGGGAGGAGGACGCCCATTCCCTGCAGCACAGCACCCTCTAGCCTCCGCTAGGGCCACAGCTCTGTGCTGGTTTGGAAGGAGGACTTCCGCCACCACCACCACCGTTCCACCACGATCCATTCCTGGCCATGCACACCCAGCCCTGTGCAGTGCCACCACGGTGCAGCTCAGAAGTTATGCAAAGGGTGGATTCCAAGGAAAATTCGTGGATCAGGACCAGGGTGGTCACCCCAGCTCTGGATGTAGCAGCAGAAGTTCCCCACTTGGCTGGGACTGGCACATGGGGATTCCTTCATGCCCCCAACCCTCAGCTCCCCCGTGCCTCCTAACCCCTCTAGGCATTCCCTCCATCTTTCCACCCCCTCACACACCACTCACCTCCCCA
>JACDJE010000002.1:2682230-2764780 GCA_016647715.1 Pavo muticus | reverse complement strand
TCCCACCCCTGCCCCAACAACCCTCCCAGCTTTATTTTTACACCTCCATGAAACAAAGCTCTGGCTCTTTGCTCCCCAACACCATCACCCTGTCCCCCAAAACCATACCCTCATTTTTTGTTCCCACCTTCATCCAAACCCAGTTTGTGCTCCCCACCTCCCAGCCTATCCCAGTTCCCACTATCTTGGCACGAGGCAGTGGTTCTGCCTCTGCTCACTTCATTTCCATGAACACTAGGAAGAGGCTCTTCCCCTTTCCCAAAGCAGGAAAAAAATCAGATTTTTACAGGGAGCCAATAATCCTGCTGTTCACTTCACCGAGCTTTTCTGTTTGCAGCATTGCAGTCCCCAGCTTATTCTTCTCATTCACCACCACTTCTATGGCAACTTTTCCACAGTATTTCACAAGCAGTCCCTGAAAAAGTGTGGCTTTAGCAGCCTCCCTTGCTGTCTTTCTGAGGCTGGATAATCATAGCCTTCCCAAACTCCAACCTCAAGAACAAAGTATAACGGCAAATGTCAGACAGACCACTTGGAATTAAATGGAAGACAAACAGTTTCCTTTATTCAGTATGACATCTTGGAAGTACTCCAGGAGAAGCTCATACATCTCTCTGGCTTTGCTACATCCATTTGTTCCATCTTGCTTTCTACCGACAGCTCCCCTCCCTGCTCGCTGCCTGCCAGATACCTGCTGCTCACGCTCCACCTCCCCAGAACACCAAAACACCTCTTGGAACCTGCCACCGTGTCTTAATTTACCAAAATTTGGGACAAAGGGGGAGGAATGGCTCTGAGCGAACAAGAGGTGGTATCATAGGTGGCTCCTATTGGGAAGAGGTCTGCTCAGCCTGGCAGCTTTTGGTGCAGAGGACTGGGATCTCACCTCCCCAGACTCATGGGAGTATTTTGGCATGGATTCATCTCAGAGAAATAGAGAGGGACCCCTCCTCTGCAAGGCCAGGACTGCCTGGGGAGGCAGCAGTGTCCAAGTGCCATGGGGCACCCAGCAGCAGGAACCAGGGGCACTGCTGGTGCGGGAGAATGGTTTCCAAAGCCTCTCCCTCCAGCCAGCAGCTGTGGCTGGACATGGCGTAAGAGGAGCGAGCTGGTAGTCAGGAATCTGTGGACAGAACCAGCTGAGTGCAGCCTGGTAAAATGCTCAGCTGGGTGGTACTTCTCTTTCAGCCTAAAGAATTTGGGAATGCAACAGCCAACCTGCTCTGAAACGATTAGTGAAGGTCCCTGTGCCAGCAAGCAGAGCCCTCTTGGTTTGGCAGGAAAAAACAGGAAAAAAAAAGAGTCAGAATGTCTCTAGCAATGGGGTAGAAGACAAAGAGAAGCTCTGGTTTATAAGGGGACGAAGGGGTGCACAGCAGTAACCCGGTGAGGCTGAAGTTAGTCAGTGAGTTCTATAATTAGGAAATAAATAGTGTGCTAAATAAACCCAGAGCAGAAACTTCTGAAGAGAGCGACAGAGCTGGAAGTTGGCAATGAGCAACCGAATGAGAATGTGATGGAAAAATACTGAGCAGGTGGGCCACGTGCCACCTCCACGGATGGTTTGTATGATGCAGCCATTCCCCCATCCCTGGCATTTGACTCTTTACGTTGTCAGCTCCCCAGGACAGAAGGCTGGTCTATTTAGAGATCTGCAAAGTGCTCATTACGCTTTTAGACACCATTTTCAGAAAACACGTAAGAGTCCAAAGAGCGCTGTGCACCCAGATCCAGGGCTCTCTAACAGCAGAGAGCTGCAGCCGGCAAGTCAGTATCTCATAGGAATGGCAGGGAAGGCAGAGAGGAAAAATCATTGCCTTTGTTTCCATCTACAAAGCTTTTCTCTGCTCACATGTCCCTGACAGGCACTTCACTTCCTTTCAGCTGGCAATCGAACCCTATCATAAGAGATGTATTCCCTCTTTGCTGCTGCTGCATTGGCAGAGATCAACACCCCAAAGTTTCCTCCAGCACAAAGGTTTCCTGAGAGGTTCAAACTCCCTGGGTGTCCTTAAGTTCATCAGCGCATCATGAGTTTGCTGAGCAGGAGAAAAGCTGGGCCAGTGAAATGAAGTAGAAAAGTCTGAAATCCTTGTGGTGGCAGCAGCCAAAAGAGAGAGGGATGTGAAGAATAAAAGGTCACTGCACAGGTGAGTGTCAGACTGGCCCAGCACTGCACCAAGTTCTCTCTGCCTGGTACCTCCCCAGTTGCTGGGTTTTTAAAGGCAAAATTACAGTCAACCTTTTCTTGGCCTCATTGTATAGAGGGTAAGTGCACGATGTTACTTGGCAAAGCAATACATTGGGCCTCCCTTGCAGTACCCAGGCTAATCAGAGAGGGATTCTCCTGTACCTTAAGCATCATAGTGCTGCTGGACATCCCCACCCCTTTGGTGCAGGAACATCACACAAGGACCTGCTGGCCTGGACTTGCCAAATCACTCCCTATGAGGTAGGCAGGCTGGAAATGGAGCTGGCTCTTCCCAGCACTCCATCTTTCCAGGATGGTTTAAGCAACTGCCTGTATGGCTTTTCCCAAGCATGAGCTGTGTGCTGTGAGTAGCACAGCTCCTTCCTGGCTGCGAGCCACCTCCTGTGCACAGCACTGCTCCCACACCAGCAAGCTGTGCCATGCCGTGCTAATCATCGCATGGGTTTGGCCACAGCAACATCAGCTCCCCACGCACTCAGAGGGAGGGCAGCTTCCTCTGCAAGACACGACTCAGAGGCTGTTTTAACAGCCCGCAGCAGGGTTTGCATTCACTAACACGCTTGCTTCCTCCCATCCATCTCAGCTCCCACACTAGAAAGCGCAGCTGAAACAGCCTGATTTTCTCCTGGGTTCCTCCTTCTCCATCTGGAGATTCAGCGGCTTATTCACCACATCCCTTCTTCTTGCAATAACCAGACAGCTCAGCAGTTGGGCCCACCGTCACATCCATGTGTGAATTTCTGCTGCCACCTATTCAGTGTTTTTCTCCCCTGGTTCTCAGATCTCACTCCTCACCGTGCCTGAGCACCTCTGATATAAAAGGCTGCCTTACGTTTTACTTCTCTTCCTCAGCATGAAGCGGACAGATAAGAGTTTGTTTTGTTTTGCTTTGCAGCAGCGTGCTGAAAGCTCTCTTCTAATAGCCAAGCTTTTCTCGGGTCTGAGAAATGCTCAACAGCCTCAGGGGTTCAAAGTAAAAGCCCTGCCTTGAGGCTCAGCACTGCTTCACTCTGTGTTTTCCTGCAGTCCAACAGTGAACAGAAAGGTACAACTGGAATCAGCTGGACTGCAATTGCGTGTAATCAAATCCAAACATGCCTCACATTCTTGGGTAACAGGCTGATACCGGAAGTTTATCTAATAAGCCTATCTTACAGCTTAATCATAAGCATAACTCAGCTGTATTCAGTCACAGCAAACTTCAGCCCAGCTGGGTCACCATCAGGTTTTACAGCCACCGTACGACCCAGACACTGCCGTAAGTTTAATTAAAAGCTGTCAGTGAGGAGCTGAGCTTAACTGCAAGGTGCAGATCGCATCTGGAACTGGGGGATGGGCACGGCAGCACAGCAGTCACCCAGCAGTGCCCTCGCTGCCTTTTCCACCGCTCCCTCCCTCACCGTGACTCAGTGCGCAGCAGTTACTCATCTCTCCAGATACACAACCCTGGAAAATGTGACTGAGAGCTTTCTCGACGCAGGGAGCTCCAATTCCCGGTAAACAGAGGTAATGAAATGACTGAGATCAGGGAAAGGATTTTTCCATCCGGTTATATAAAGCGACTGAAAACATGGCTAGAATGTTGATGTTACTGGGACCAGAACACACGGCTCTTCTGGGATGCTACCAAGAGAACTAAGCGTGTAAACATCGCATTGCAGACATTTCTTTCGTTATTACTGCTTTCTCTCTGTGCCTGGGGCTCTGCTCAGGCCAGAGCCAGGTCTGTGTCCTGAGGTGAGCCCACAGCCTGGTGAGGACACGGTAACCATTTTGGAATTCCAAAATAGGCCACGTGGTTGCTAAACGATCACTTTTGGTCGGTCACATTGTAGCCCTCTACTACTGCTGTGTCGCACCTGAACACGTTTTGATGCGATGCCAGCGGCCGGCACCCCGTTTTGCTCCCTGAGAGAGCCCAGCCTTGTGATATTGACAGCCCCCCGTGCACCTCAGCCAGGGGGGTTCCTAGGGCCGCCCTCCCTGATGTGGGGGTGCAGCCTTAATGGCCGGAACTGGCTGGAGGCGAAGCCCACACCTCATCCGCACCGCCCTACCCCACCCTGCCTCAGCCCCGCCCCGCTCCGTAATGGCGCCCGCAGCCGCGGCTCCCCACAGCCAGCGACAGCCCCGCCCCACCCCTCCGCACACGCCAATCACCGCCGGCCGCCCGACTGACAGGCTGCCGAGCCAATGAAACCGCACGTCCTCACCCCGCCGCGCCGCTACCACCCAGTGGCACAGGAGCCGCCCTGCCCTCAGCCCTCCCCCCAAGCCAATCGCCACGCGGGGTGGAGCGCGAGCGGCATGGCGGTGGGGCCAATCGGAGGGTGAGGGAGGTTGCTAAGGGGCCGCGGGTAGCGGGCCGCTGCAGACGGGCGGGAGCGGCGGTGGCGGTCGGGCCTGCAGGTGAGAGGCAGCGGCGGCGGAGCCCCATCCTTGCGCGAAGGCGGCCGGGCCGGCTCGGCTCCCCGCGGCGCTCTCCGAGGGGCGGTGCTTTATTCGCCCTGCGGCGCGCTCGCGGGTTCGCGTTCGGAGAGGCTGTGGGGGATGGGTTTCATTCTGTAGTTGAGTTCCCCTCCTCAGGGGACGTCGAACAGCTTCCTCTTATTGTTGGTGTGCGGTCGTCACTCAGGTGGTAAGTTCCAGACATTCCTGTCTGCTTCTTACAGATTGCTGTCATGCTCCCACATCATCAGTGCCTCCTGCAGTAACGAGCATGTGAGCTTTATCAGCTAACTGCTGCGGTGCCCTGTTTATCAGAGGTTATCACGCTCGTTGTACTGCTTGCGTTGGCATGTGGTAATCACTGCTGATGTGGTGTCCATCGAACGCAGCCTTGGGCCATTTGCGTTCTTCATAACTGACTTTTGGAGGTATCATTTCCTCCTGCAGTGTTTATTTCCTGTGCCCAGGTAGGCAGTTCTGTGCTTGACATCGTGCTGTTGGTTGGTTGTTGGTCTCTTCTGGGTTCGTCTCCTTCAGCCTCTTTCTTAGGTGCATGCTCAGTTCTCATGAGAACAGCTTGATTAAGTGACCTGCGCTCTTCTTGTAGCAGTGAACACAGCCTTTCCTCATCCATCCATCGTTTATTTTAGTCCCAAAGTCAGCAGCAAGAACAGGAAGGATATCGAGGAGCTAAAAGGTAATGTTTGGGTCCTTCTGCTCTCCTGTCTCATTCTTAAGAACAGTCATTTTTCAGCTTTTGCTCTGGCAGGTCCTCAGCACTCCTCAGTGAATTACCTAGATAGGGGATGAGGCTGATGGAGGATTGTGCCACGTTCTGCCTTTTTTAGGGGTGAAATCTCTTCCCTTTCTGACCTCCAGAGCGCCACAGAGGTTGAGTGTAACACTTTCCGTCTTGCAGAACTCTTTTTGAAGAAGTTAAGCTAAAAATGGATTTGTTCTACTCGTCTTGCGAAAGCTGTATTTTCACTTCACTTCACAGCAAGTGAAGTTTTCAGTGCTTCATAAAGCTGCATTATTAAATGTCATGTGGAAACACGCTGAAATGGACGCTGTTCTGTGGTGTAGACAAGGAAAGGTAACAAAATGACATC
Source organism: Pavo muticus (assembly GCA_016647715.1). Lineage (NCBI taxonomy): Eukaryota > Metazoa > Chordata > Aves > Galliformes > Phasianidae > Pavo > Pavo muticus. The sequence goes on along the minus strand of JACDJE010000002.1, from coordinate 2,759,008 downwards.
ATTTGTCCATGACGGGCAAATGGAGAGTTTATCCAAATCTTCCAAGTTACAACTCTACTTACAAATATGATTTTATAAGCTGTAGGAAATGGTGGCTTTACAGCAATGATTCTACCCCTCTGTAGTTTAACCTCACTGGATAATGAACATATTCTGGGCGCTGCTGTTGTGCTGTTCCTCATCTTTCTTTCTCTCCTCCTCCTACCTCTTCGTCCTTCATGCTGCCAGCTCTGGCAGTGCCAGAAGTTGGGTTAACAAACAACAGGATTTAGTGAAGTCTGTAGTAGGGGTATGCAGGCTGGGGTCTTTAGTGCTTGTAGTTCCAGTTGAATGGTGCAGACATCAGCTTCAGCTGTCGTTACCTAGGGCCTGCAGATCGTATTTGTTCAGGCTTTAGCAAGCACATCAAGCATCAGAGAAGCGCTGTCGTGTGGTGTATGTTAGCTGAGTGTACAGGAGAGCTGCACGAAAGCTTGATAAAATTAGCAGGTACAAAACAGACTCATAGCTTAGCTGGCATTGTTGAAAGTTCAGACTATTTCTGCCTTCTTACGATTGTGTCGTAAGTTAGAAGTTTAGCGTTTAATGATGTGCTTCACCTTCCTGATGCACTTGTTTGCAATAAATCTAGGCTGATGTTGTCATTAGAATATTAGAACTGGCCAGGTGCTTAGTAGCCTAATACCATGGCACAGGCAAACGAGCTTTCCTCGCTGGTGTTGGAAATGGCTGGTGGCTCTTGGTGCTTTGCAACTGGTTTTGTGAACTTCCCAGCAAAAGCTGAAATCCTTAAAGTTCTGCTGCAGTGTGGGAGTCGTCCACTTTTGTCGAGCTTCTCTGGAAGGTCTTGTTTCATGATGCATTAGAGTACAGCTCCGAACAGCTATTAGCAATGCGTGCTGTAGATCAGCTGTTTCTATATATGGAAAATGAACTTCTGAACAAATGTTTGCACTTCTTCAGCCCAACTGGTTCTTGAAGATTATGCTTATAAGCAGTTTCAATAACAAGCCAATCAAACTCAGCTGATTGACTTCAGTATCAAACAGTTCGTTTCAATGTGCAAGGGCAGTCTGTCCTTCTAGAGAAGACAGAGTCTCACTTGTCCAAAATATGTGGGTGGCCATGATGCTAATCTAGTCAGGCAGTGATCGTAGGCTCTTTCATCTCTAGGAAGGCTTGTTTGCCCAGAGGCTTCTCTTTTCTCCAGCTGTATCAATTGACTTGATAATTTAAAAAATAAATCTCTTGCTGAGCCTTGCTCAGCCAGCATTGGGCAGCAAAATGCTTTACAAAGCAGTTTTGTATGACCCAAGTGCTTGAAGCATCTTTGTGCCTGTGCTCTGTTGCAGTAACAGCAGTGGGAGAAGTGTCATACTTTGCAACGTGGAGCAGACTTTGCATCTGTATCTCTGGATTCACCAGGAAGCACCTAGCACTGCAAATTTGCTTTACTGCTGAGAAATACTTGAGTTTCTCATTCTCATAGCTTTGGTCTGTCTGGGATAAGTAGTAATGACAGCTTCCTCTGTCGGTACAGACTGAGCTCCTCTGCTAACAACCAAACCCTTCTGAAACTTCTGCTCTCCTTGTCATTCGGAAAGTTGGTATTAAACCGAGTGCTGAGTATGTAGTGTGATCTGGGCTCCCTGCAGGGAAGGTCAGCAGTAAGGAGTGACTGGCTGCTAGTGGGAGCTTCACTGTTCACCACTTACCCCACTTCTATCCTAGCTTCTAAACTTGTTTATGTCTCCCAGATATGCCTTTTCAGCACAGTGCAGTTTGCACCAAGAGCATTCAAGTCTGATTGTTCCTAAACTGGAACACCCTGTTCTGTGATGTGTTGGTTGGACATAGGGAATGTGAAAAGCTTATATCAAGGAAGGCAGATGCACAAAGTGAGCAGCCTTGTAAGTGGTAAGGAGAAATTCCAAAGACCTGTGGTTGTAATATCCCTAACTTCATTCACGCTCAGCAGGACGGAGGGCAGGTGAGCTCTCCGAGCTTGGAGTTGCTGGTGACTGCTCTAACAGTTCAAAACCTCTGCTTGTTGTATTCAGCAATCAAATAAAACCTGAGTATTCTTCGGGGGAGGTAGGTATGTGTCGGTCGGGTCCTGCCTCCCTGTGTTCTGTGCTATCCTGACATGTTGTTTTGTTTTTGAATGCAATTATGTGAAGCAACCTTTTTGAGCATCAGCCTTCCTCCTGCCGTGGGCAGCTCTACATGTCTTCTGTACAGCAGTGGAGCAGAGCTGCTCAGCTGGGGGAAAATAAGCAAGTTTTTGAAGACTTCAGAGTGAAGTGGCACCTCGGCTTCTGTTAATGTTCAGGTATTGGTGTTTTCTGGCCACTTAATTCAGGATTGGTCCAGTTCCTGTTCGCTCAGTGGATGATGCTTCCCTGCTGTGCACGCGGCAGCTGGGATCTGCTTGCATTTCAGGCTGCTCTTCTGAGCTCTGACAGCATGGGGGTGGAGGGATCAAGCCTGAGGACAAATGAGGCTTTGACAGTGTGATGCTGTCTTTCAAAATGCAGGGAAGGAATAAAGCAGATTCTTCTGGTGCTTTTCAATCTGTAACACAGTTCATATTAGCTCACTTAACTGTGGCTTGATCTCATAGTGTTCCACTCTGAGTGGGGATTTGAGGTCCTCTGCAACTCAACCTTCCCCCCAGCTTAATGCTGCCACTGACCCAAGGCTATGTGGCAGGTTATTGGCACTTGCTCATGCTGTAAGACTGCAGGAAGATGCTAGCCAGTATTTTTTCCCCTCTCATAGCTTCTACAAAGAGCTGAAGCCCTGCTTTGTAGTTCCATAATGCGGCAATTAGGGTGTGTCAGAGTCCAGAGTCTCTTCAATAACTGATGAATTATGTTTGCTTAAAGAACATAAGCCTTTCTGATAAGATATGATGCAATTAATTGATTTCTATGGAGTCATCAGAGCTTTAATGGTCTTGTGTTAGTGTAACCTTGTATACCAGGTGTGTGTAATAAAAGCTAATGTGGTGTTTTTCAATGCACAACAAACAAGATCCAGCTAGTTTGCTATCTAGACTCCAGTATATGCCATCTTTCTCCTTCCATAAGATGCAAAAGCTGCCTGTTATACAGCAGAACCATTCTGATACGTTAAATGATGTTGTGGAGAAACAAAAGCAGTTCTGTCATTTGGAAGGAAGTGAAATTTGTGGCTCATTTGACTGTAAATTAGCCTTTGTGGGGAAGTGAAAGACGTGAGGAGTCTTTAGCCCTGTGGGCTATGGAATTATTTTCAGGTATTTTCTCAAGCCAGCTGCCTTGGCACCTGTGCCCTGCCTTCTGAGGTGCTTGGCTTCTGCTCTGAACGGGTTGGACTTCTCCAAGTCAAAAGGAAAAAAGTTCCAGTTAAAGACACCTGTCTTTCTGGCTGCCCCCATGCTGCCTCGTGTGATGAACTTTGTCCCTGTAGCCTCACAGTACCTCCAGATATTGTGCATGAGCCAAGTATTGTATCTGGTGAAAAGGTCAAATTCCAGTGAAGTCGCCAGCCAACAAATTCTTGTCGGATGGTGCTGTAAACACTACCTGCTGCTTTGTGTGCTCGCCAGCCAGCCGAATCCTGGCCTGGGTGCTGGCTTTGGCACAGGGCAGAGGGATTTGCGCTGAGCGCTTGTGTGCTGTCCAAATACTGTTCCAGTAAGCATCCTTGCAGAGGTACATGTCAGCATGCCCTGTTCGTTTGGAGATAACAAATCTGTCACGTGTCTGATGACAAAACTGCAGTGGGCTTTGATAGGTGCGTGGTGTCTCTGGTGAGGACTGCACTTTGCCTCTCTTGGTCACGTCTCCTGAAAGTGTAAGTGCTCAAAGTGCTCAGCTGACTCTTAATTAATCCCTCTGTGCTTGGAGGTCTGGAACTCAGTTGTCTCTTTTAAATGGCCAGAAGCGCTGAGGAGCGCATCCAGATGATCTCAGTGTGTTTCTGATATGTTCTCATTAAAGCTGCCACTGAAGATAACAGGTTCTGTGGTGTGTATTTAAAATGATGGGGTTGGTACTGGTGTGGCCCTAACGTATTTGTATCCACGTATTTCTTTGGAGATCTGAAAGTAGCAGTCTAGGCTTAACGCTTTTTACTGGCAAAAATGTATATATCTTATATGAGAAGTGCTTGGTAGAAGACGGGATACTGGGTTGTCAATAAAGCTTGAAGCTTTTTCATTGTTCCTCTTAAATTCCTGTGCACTCAGGTAGCTGCTGTGCCCTCCAGCTGTCTTCCAACACGTTACCAAACCTTACTCTGGCACCCTTTCCTGCCAAGAGACACTGCTTCAGGGTCTTTCCCAGATGCAGAGGGGCATATATTCCTTACGTACATGTTCACTGCGTTGGTTTCTAACCGTCTTTCTCTGCATTTAAACCATTGGCTGAAAGGAAGGCGCGCTGTGACACACTCCTCTAAGCTTTTTGGAGTGAGTTTTAAATAAAACACTGACACAAAGCTTAGCATTGTTCCAGAACACTGTAGTGCCTCAAGTTCCCACCCTTTCTGTATTAATATTCCCCATATTACAGGTCTAAATACCCTGTGTGGTAGCAGCAGGCTCATAACTTCTGGTTTTATGGTGAACCTTTTGGGAGAGGCGTTGGCTTTGACTGTTATTAAAGAATTTCCTGGAAACATTCCCTTAAGAACTCACTTCAGCAACACCAACACAGGCTTCCCTTCTCTCTTCAAAAAAGGAAGAAAAAACAACCCTTACTTCTGATCTGACCTGGGCACAACTGGGTTTCATTTCTCTTGTCTCGTAGACTTGCTTTCAGAATCTTCTTCCATGTGTTGCCAGCTGAGCTCTGAAAGCACTAGCAAGCTTGGGCATGAATGGTTAAGAGGGTATTTGGGAGGATTTTGTATCAAACTTCCTTCCTGGAAACTGAATTCCTTCAAGATTTTTCAGTACATGTAACTAAGCATAAAATAACTTCCTAGTATGGTCCTTTGGCAGAGGTTGCCCATTCTTTGGCCTGCAGACGCTTCCATACAGCTACGCCTTCACTTTAGCCCCAAGTATTACCAATGCTTTGTTGAAATGAGTCTTCTAGGTTTTCAGTTAGTCATAAGAAGGCGTGAGGTAAGGTACTGTGGGAGTGGCTTCCATCAGTGCCCTTGTTGGCTTTGCAGAATGCAGGGCTGAGTGCAGCTTTGGCATGGGTGGAGGAGCTGTAATGTTTGGTAGCTCCCAAACCCTGCCTGTGCCTCCTTGAGTCATGGCGAGGAAGCGACCTCTGTGCCTAAAGTCTGCTCTCACCAGGAACACAAAGGTGTGTGAGTCTGATTTGTTGTCAGTCATCACTTACTGTACAATGAAATATGCTGGTGGTGGCTTTCCCAATACCTGGCACCATTCATATGAGAGGAATTTGCTGCAGCTCTACTGCCTTTTGGGGTGCTTTCATCCCTACCTGGAAAGAAATATGTGGTTACTTTATTCCTCGGTATATATACACAAGAGATGTGTTCTGTTAACAGTAGTGCTGAAAGAATTACCTGCTGATAGACTTTCAGCTGTTCCTTCTATGCTGAAAGGGCAAATGACAAGGCTTCACCAATCCAGCACTTGCTTTGCAGTGATTGATTTTTAAAGTTACTCTTCACTCGCAAACAGGACTTCAGAATATTGACTGGAGAACCTGTAGCTGGTTAGGGCTGTCATGGCTGTAAGTGATTTATACAAATAGAAAAGGAATTGTGCACTTAAGTTTCTTCAGAAGTGACGTCCTTGGCCCCAAGAGCTTCAGCTTCCTGGTGCTTCTCCGTGTTGATCTCCAGCCCCGTGATGGATGAAGAGGCAGGCTTGATTGCTTCCAGTGATGCGCTCATTGTGCTTTGACAATTTCGACTAGCTTGCTAAAAGTGAGTCCCGTGTTCTGTCTATAGAAAGGCCAAATGGCTGTTTGTTCATGTTAGTGCTGGCCCATTTTGAGGAGATTGAAGATGAAAATTTGCCTGGCTCGATGCTGTGCTTATCCGTACCTTTTTATAAACTGACAAGTTCATTGGGTCAACGCAAAGAGGGTTTAATGAAAGAGAAGCAAGGTGACCTCCTCTCTGCTCATAACTAGAGACATTTGATGTGTGAGATTAGAGGCAGAGAGCTCTCAAATCCATTTCGGTAAGCTAAACCCTTTTAGAGCTGAGTGCTCTGGCTCAGCTCCTGCACATCTGCTCTGGCAGAAATGGGTCTGCCCAGGGCTGCAGACCCAGAGAGATGCTGGAAGTGCTGCAGCCTGGCACTGGGCTTAATAATGTTGCTTTCTTAGAGTAGATTTGTTGCCTAAGTTGATTGCTGCAGACAGCTGTGCAAATGCAGCAGCAATGCCATCTGAGTTACTTGCACGAACACTCAGGTCTGAGCCTGCAGGTGAGGGTGCTGAACGCACAAACCTTTAGCCCACGTTTGAGGTGTCTGCATCTACCTAAGAAATAATCAGTGATTTTGTTTATAGACTCTTAGAGGAAAAAATACTGGGTAGGCAGCACTATCCTCTTTCAAACAACTTGCTTATTTTCCTCTTGGCAACTCCAAGCCATTATGCTTTTTTAAGGTAGCAACAGGCAAAAACTGGTTGTAGCAGTACTCCACAAGATGTGTTTGTAATCCAAAGGCTGTGGGAGAGGGGGCTCTCAGAACGGTGCAGGCTAGTTGGGTGAGTTACACTGAGTCACTGGTACAAAATGCTGATGACTAATCATGCCCAGTTTTATTTTTAACAAGTTCACTAGTGATGTAAGAGCTGTAAACAGCAAACTGGCTTAAGGTCCAGGTGGCAGGAAGGTCATAGATAACATTCCTCTATTACTTCTCCAAACGAAGCAGTGAAGAGAAGATCCCAGCAGGATTTCCCTCAGTTGTAGCTGAGGAAGGTGTGCTCATCACCTGGCAGGCACTGCTCTGGAGCACAGTTCTCTTCTGCTGTTGGCCATGAAGCCATCGTCATCACTGTGGTTTCCTGCTCACTTGGCTGTAGTGTTGGTGCCAGGTAATGTGCTGCAGCTGAGCCTTGCACTTGAACTCTTCATTGCAACAAATGATACCAGTGTAATATTCCAATCACCAGAAATGTGGTTTTTAATAGCCTACTCTTCTCTCTCCTCTCCTGCAAAGCTTGGGACTGGGAAACCAAAGCTTTAGAGTTGTCCAGTATTAAATATCTCCATTTTCTTCACGCTCTGTCCTCTTGTAGCACAGATACCAGACGCTTGTGGCTGTCCAGCCTGCTGGTGATCAATAGCTGATACCAGACTTGTTTTCCTCCAAGGGATTTTGGTGTAGCTGCACTGAGTACAGAAATTACTTCTGAGGCTTTGTCCTCCCGAGAGGAAGAAGAGCGAGGCCTCAGTACGGCCTGTCGTGTTGGCGTATCTTCTAAGTCAGAAGGAGCAGACAGTGCTGGAGCTGCTTCCTGGAAGCTCCATTTCCATATCAGCTCATTGTGCCTGTAAGGAATCAAGCTCAAATTGTACACACTGTTTGTGCTCTGCGGTTACAGGCTGAAAGCTCTCTCTTTTATTAGCACTATCAAATTGCTGTAACGAGGCTTGGTGCGTGTGCAGCAGTGTTAATTAGGTGGCTGTATCTCAGCCTGCTGGTGCTTCTCACCTTCTTGTTGAAGTGTTATATGTAAAACTTCTCAGAATGCAAGTGTGTGAGCAGGCAGAAGCTGTTTACAAACTTCAGTCTGTAAGAGTTTGTGTAAAAGCAGCAGGAAACTTTTCAGTCTGGCTTTGCACTTTGGTAATAGCACCTTATTAGCTCTGGTCTTCTCAGCGTGGAGAGCTTTGGGTAGCTGTTGTAACTGGGAGGAAAGTCACCTCTGTCTGGAAGGTCACAGTCCAGCTTTCTTAGAAGCTGCATTAGTTTTCATTACTGTTTTGTCTATCCCTTCTCATGAAGATATTCCTGTGCTGCAGATGGATTAGTGTGCTATAGGCAGCTCATAGAGACTGGCAGCTCCAAAGGTAAGAGAGGTTTGCAGTGCAAGTGGGTCAGGGTTGAAGTGGCTCAGAGTGAATGCAGAAATCGATTGATGTGTCTGTGAGGGGGCTGCTTGAAGCATTAGTGGTTTTCCCTTGTAACAGAGATACGAAGATATAAAGCTACTGATCAGCTTGTTTTTCTTCCTTTTATAGGGTTGCTTGGCACGTGGATCCAGACAGTGAAGATTCTGCTGAGGACTGGCTATTGCTCCTGCTTTGAAGAAAAGTGACATTAGTAAGACTTCACTTACCAGTATCTCCCTGGGGTTACCTGTGTGGCTGAGGGAAGACCAATGGAAGAGTATGGATGAAATCTCTCTGTAATGACTTCATCCAATTATTTGAACCAGCTGTTCAAAAGCAGCTGGATCGGTTCAAGAACTTGTTTTCAAACTGGAAGGACATTGTTATATTGCTTTTTTTTCTTTTAATTCTCCCTCCCACCCTTTCCCCCACTTCCTTTACTCTGAAGCTCCCAAAGGGATGGATTTTTACCTAGTCCTCCTTTAGCTGTGAATTAAAGGAAACTCTGAACTCAGGGGCACATGAAGTAATCGCCCTAAACACACGCAGGAGTTAGTAGCAATATTTGCATAGAGCTGCAGAGTTCAGGCTGAGGAACCAACCACAGTAGCTCTCTCAAGTTCTCCTTATCAAGACTTGAGCATCTTGGAAGAAATATCCACACTGCTGATACTCCTTTATAACCTGACTTTTCACTCAGCTTCTGTTGGAGTTAGGTAGTCTTGGCCAAGGTCCCAAAAGCATGGACTGGCTGCAGGGTTTGACACCTGAGACGCTGTTACAGTTCTAGTGCAGCACTGATAGGAACAAATCTCCTTCCCAACTGGTCATCCAGTTCTGTTTCTTGTGGTCAGGGTGTTCTGAGCAGTACAAAACAGTGTTCCTTTCATCTTAAAAGTTGCTGGTCTGAGCTGATAAACTAGGATTTCAGTAGTACTGCTAACTGACTAATGAAGGTATCTAATACAGTTTGGTATGCAATGTGGCAATTGATATTCATATCCATTGTAGAAGGCTTTAATATGGCATTTTATCTCCAGGTTCAACATGAGTGTGATGCTGGAAACCCCTGAGCTGCCGGCAGTGTTTGATGGGGTGAAGCTTGCTGCAGTTGCTGCTGTTCTCTATGTTATTGTTCGCTGCTTGAATTTAAAAAGCCCAACTGCCCCTCCTGAACTCATCTACCAGGACTCTGCTTTGTCCCGCTTTCTGCTCAAATCCTGCCCACTGCTGACCAAAGAGTGAGTAACATCTTTTCTTCCTTGTGTTCCGGGGTGAAGAGCTGCACTCAACCATCCTTTTGCCTGCTGTATTTCATAAAGCTGGGTGCTAACGAAAGGCAGGGTATTCTCTTGAGGAAATGTATGTTTTAAGTTGAACACTTCATTGTTGTTACTGTACCAGGTAGGTGAGGTAAGACCAAGCCTTGCTGCACAAGGGCTTTCTGTGGATGTGTGGAAAAACATCTGTGTGCCCCTCTGGTACTCACTGTACAGCACACTGCCTGTGGAAGCAGGTGAGGGATGGCTGCAATCATCTCTTGGTCCTGTTCATGCGCTCTCCATTCTAGTAGGAAGGATGTCTGTCAGAGCTCATGGGAAGGAAACATTTTCATAGTGTGTCCATGCACTTATAATGAACATAGGGATGGCTCTTAGTTTTAAAGTGCCTACTTTTATGTGAAGTGTCTTAAATTGATTGAAGACTATTGAAATCTATTACCGAGTAAAGCTCATCATCATAACTAGCTTAATAAAGTAATGACATAATGAACAGCTCTAAGAAAATCACTGTTAATGAGAGCTTGTATCAACTGTGTGTTTGAGCAGACTGATCCTTGACCTCCCATTCTAGGACCTCCAGAATCAGTGCAGCTGCCCCTACTTCACCAAAAGCATCAAGCGTTTGCTAGGACTTGGTGAGGCTTTGGAGGGGAGGGTCAAGGACTTTGGTTACAGTATCCTTTCTACAATCACTCTTTCCAGTCCTATTTAAAAGCCCTAAATACACGATAAGCACTGAGTGCTGCCTGATGGACTTTCTTTATAGATCTCCGAAGTCAAGCTGTCTTAATGATAGTCATTGTAGGGGAGCTGGAAGGCTTTTAGCAGTGCCTTGATGGCATAAGGTGTAAGATCTTAGGCCATAGGGTTTGTAAACTCTTAGAGAGAGCGAAGCGTTTTCTCTTAAATGTGAGCCCAAGAGGGGTTCCCTAATGCACTCTGGATTTGGAAGTAACATATGTCTGTTGAAGCTGAGCATTGAAATTGAATATTGATTATTTCTGGTGCCCTAACTGTAAAGTAGTTACTTCCCTAGAAAATATCAAGTTACCAGAACCTTCTTAAGTATATCTTAGACACTTGTCATCTAAATGTTGGCACTCCAAGCTGGCATGTCTTTACTGACACTGAAAGAACGGGCATGAAGCTGTGCTGATTACCAGTCTTGAAGGTATATTAATATCAGGGTGATCTTGGAAACTCAGGTGAATGTGCTTATTTTAAAGTAATTCAGTCTTTATCACTTCAGTTTCAGCACTGTTCTCATTGCACAAGCTCCTAAGCAATATCATATTAGAAACATGTTTTGGATTTCCACACAGTTGGAGAACAAAGTGCTCCCAAAGGAGTGAAAATGCAGAACATGTCTAAAACTTGTGGTACATCTGGTGTGTATTAGTTACAGGCATGGAAAGCTTCTTGCAGAACCCCAGCGTTGTGTTAATAGAGTGCAATCTCAGGCTGTTTTTTTTCAGTGGATAAACTCAGAGCTCACACTTGCTGACTTCTCTGACAGCTGCAGCCGTGATTTCCAGCACCTCCTTCTGGGGCAGGATGTTGCCAGAAAGATTTTGTACCACCACAGGAAAACTCAACTGGCACAGATCTGGAGAAAAGATGTGTCAATAAAGTAGTTGTTCAGTCTTATCTGCATAGCTGTGTTCAGGAAGAGGGGAATGCAGTGCTGTTGGTGTTTGAAAGGGCTTTCTGGAGGGACAGCTCAGCTGTAAGATTGTTTGTGATTATGCTGTTCTGTTGAGGTTATCACCTTTTTTTTTTAAATGCAAAGATTAAAAGTATCAAAGAAGGCCTGTTTTTATGCATGAAAGTCACCTGGAGACTAATGGGGAACAAATGTATTTAAATTCCTGCAATTATGCATGAAATAGTTTGTAGGGCTAATTAGGAAAACTATGTGGAAACAGCTTGTGCTGTACTCCACTGAAAAATCTTGTAAGACTTTGATTACTTGCTAATTATTCAGAATGTAAGGAAAGCTGATTAAGCAGCTCTTTTCAAATTCTACCATGAAAGCAAAATAAGTAGCCCAGCAATCCCTCCTGTTATATCAGTGCTTGGTTTGTTGTAAGATCCCCCACTGATTCTTCTGTACAGCTAGAAACTGGCTTTTAGATGTGCTCTGTTCAGTGCCCTTATGCTCAAAGGAGGAAGCTGGGTGGCAGGGAGAAAGCAGAAGCAGGCAAGGCTGTTCTGTATGTGCAGCTATTGAAATGTAATTGAAAAACACTTTTCTCTTGGATTTTATTTTCCCTTTATGGCACTATCCTTACCTCTGGACTTGCTGAATAAATTGTAAACAGCATCATTCAGTAAGCCAAGTGGTGGTGGGTGAATAATTTAAGAGCTCTGGGTAGTAAAACTGCCTGGGATGGCTGTGAGCCAGGCACCTTGTACTTGCAGATGCTAACACTTCTGCTTACAATTCTCTGAACTGCTAGAAGCTTTCTACGTATCTCCTAAACAAAAGGCTCTTTCTTCCCAAATCAGAAGGAAGTTCCATCTCTTTATTCTCCTTCCTCAACCCCTGCCCAGCTCTGTACTTTGACCAAGTGAAGTAGCATAATCAGACTTTTTTGTTCTGCTTCTTGCTTGAAACCTCTTTGATACTGGTTCAGTTATTGGTACCTTGAAGCGTTCAGGCCTGTCCACTGGCTGTCTGCTGTTCCTGCCTCTCAAATCACTGCAGAGAGTCTGCCACCTCTTAGTCCTGTAGAAATGTAGCTCCTTTGACTCGTGGAGACAAACTTGGCCTGTGTCTTCTCTGCTGGGATAGAGGTTTTTTGCTGCTGCCATTTCTTCTGCCAAGTGTGCTTGTGTATCTCTACTCCTGTAGTCATGGCACAGGTATCATCCTTATGGAAGAGAATTGCTTCCTGCACACATCCTTAATGCAGGCAAGCTCTTCAAAGACTGGAGCAAAGGGCTGCCAGGCCTGTTAGTAAATGCTGTTAAAGATCCAGGGCAGGCTTTTCTTGTCCAGTGTTTGCACAGTAATTTGTACTAGATGAGCAGGCAACTTGGTACCAGAATATTCTTTTGGACTGTCCTTGCTCTTCTGTAGGTGCAAGGAGAGAAGCAGTTAGAAAAGCTGCCTTTGAGCTTTATGTTCTGTTCCTCCATCCTGTAGCCAACTGTATTTGATTCCTGTCAGTTCCTTAGTGCCCTACCCTGGGTGAAGCACTTCCAGGAGAATAATAAGCTGAGAACAGTGTTCCTCCTGGAGCTTCAGCAGGTGAACATGCTGAGAGGCAGAGAAGGGCAGCAGCTCCCTGTAGGTTAATTGAAGCATTGACCTGAGGGAGAAAAGGAGCCCTGTGGGGACTGAGTCCGTGCTGAGTGTTGTGCTGCGGAAGCAATCTGGCGTTCTGCAGCTCTCATCAGCAAGGATGATGTGCTGTAACACCCATTCACTGTTTTGACCAAAGCACTTCTTGCAGTCACCAAAGGCCGAGGAGGATCATGTTGTGCACTTTCCTACATAAAAGCTCTCTGAAGTGGGGAGGAGGTAGCTTCACTGAGGACAGCTGTACCTTCAGGTAGTTCTGGCTTTGTACAGTTTCTGTAGAGTGCAAACAGTTCTACTCCACTTATGTTAATGTCCTTGTTAGAGGCTATGGGGACGTGGAAGCTCCCAGAACTGTTTTAAAATCAGGCTTGTAGGTATTTGCTGTGTATTCCATCACACTTAACAGTCTAGCTGAGCTGGTGCAGAAAAAGCTGCTTTCTACGTATTGAGGGAGAAGACTGAACCCTGCAGACTTCTCAATGAGATTTCTTGATTGTAATTTAATTGCTTTCCCTAGCATTGGAGACAAGGTTCAAGCAAGGCTTGGTTTGTAAAACATCCTTTAAATTCTTCCAGACAGGTCTGCAAAGGGCAAAAAAGCCCACAACCAAAGCCCTGTTGTAACGCAGGAGGCAGTTCTCAGGCTGTCCCCTGATGTGCACAAATTGCAGACCTTCTTGCTGTTGCTATCCAGTGTACTATAGCACATCAAAGCTGATGCAAGAGTTGATGTTTAAAGTGTTAATCTCCTCAATTGAAATGAAGTAATGCTCCAGAAATAAGCTTGTTGCTGAACTTCTGCTTCAGTTCTTTGAGGATCTGAATGCTGATGCTTGCTAATAAAAATAGCAGCGTTTTTGTGCTTTGTTTGATCTGCTTTGCAGCTGCTGCTTTCCTAAATTCTGCATACTGGGAAATGTACGTGCCCTAAAATCATAATCTGCTCTGATGGCCACTAGAACTTAATCTACATGCACGTATTGGAACTGGTTTTAATCTTAAAATGCCAGGTGGAGGTTTTTGAAACACCTGGGCTCTTCTCTTGCTCTCAGATACTGCTGTGGACTATCACCTAGCAGGATGTGGGGATGGGTTTTACAGCTAAAATGAAGCACCTGGAGCTAAAATGCTTGCATTTGTGAAGCACATTTATGTAAGTGGGTCTGAATTCATTTGGCCAGTTAAGGCACGTGACGTGATGAATACAGAGTTTGCTAAAATCAGTTTCATGATAAGCAACTGGCAACCCCAGGCCTGTTCTCCTATCTGCATTCTGCTCCAGGGTCCAATTACTGAAATCCCGTTCCTAAACTTCATGGCTACTGAGCACCTTAATGAACTGCCTTAAATGTTGTCTTTTCTCGGAGTACCTGGTACCTGTTGCAGCTCACCAAATCAAAATAGGAAGATCACTCAGATCAGCTGCCTGGGGACACACAGCCTGTGCCTGGATCCTCATGTCTGCGAACAGCTTTACTGGAACACAGCACACTGGGGAACGCATAGTGAATCACACGTTGCTATCATGGGATAATCCCTACAAGCACGGTGTTTTACTAAAGCCACTTTGGTTTGTAGCAGGCATTAGAGAGAAGCTGAGGAAGTCTGTCATGTCCTTGAACTCTTCCTGATAATTATCAATGATTGAGGGGAGCCACCTGCTTTTGAGTGAGAGGCCCTTGTTTGAAATACGTGGTTAAATTTAGCAGTCATGATAGCATTTGCATTAAAATCTAAAGGACGAGGCTTGGATGCTTCTTGAGTCACTTGCCTTTAAGAGTTCAGTCAGCATGGTATCTAGCTCAGGTTTCCATGTGTCACATGCTGTTGAGCTTGTTTGCTTAAGGTAAGCCCTAGGAAAAAGCCTGAGCACATGCTCTTCTGCCTGCAGGGTGATTGTTTCAGAGGAGCATCTCTTTCAGCTGTTTGCCATGAGGAATGTTGGCCTCCTTGCAAAACAATCTGTGCAAGCTGTAGCTATCAGCAGTAGATAGTTAAGTGGTTTCAGCTGGATTGAATATAGAACTGGTTTTCGTATAACATGACTGAACTAAACATCAGCTTATCTAACCTGTACTTTCAAAGGGTAGAGTTGCTTGAATAATTCCTGACCAGTGTTTTCTTTCTTGCCAGTGCGGTATCATGAGCTCCTGTGATTGGAGGGTTTTTTCTATGTTCCCTTCTGTGTATGGATTTAGAAAAGCAAGCTAAGAGTCTGCATAAACCCTGGGTAAAAGACGTCCTTCGCTCCCATGCAGTCTCGCACGGTAGGGCTCAGTACTTGGTTTTAGAAATTCTTGTAGACTTGCTTTCATTGAAAACTGCGGACAGAAGGCCACTCACAGACGTGAAAAAGCAGATTTATCTCCTGCCAAAATAGACAGTCAACAAAAATAGTCTCAGACAGATCATATGCCTGATGCTGCTACAGATTTTAAGGGTGCCTTGCCAACTCCAAGTTGTCCATCAGCTGAGAGCAGCTTTTACTGGAGCACACTGATACAGACATCCCTCTGCCACTAGCTAGACTTCACAGGTTCTGTAGTAGGTTAGATTAGCAGCTTGTCTTGGTAATAAGTCTAATATTTTTAGTCATAGAATCATAGAATGGCCTGGGTTGAAAAGGACCACAATGGTCATCCAGTTTCAACCCCCCTGCTATGTGCAGGGTCACCAACCATCAGACCAGGCTGCCCAGAGCCACATCCAGCCTGGCCTTGAATGCCTCCAGGGACGGGGCTTGCAGCAGTCTGTTAAGGTGAGCTTTAACCTGGTTTAGTTTTCACTAGCTACACAGGATTTATGCTATCTGGGCAAATTCTTTCCCCCTCCCCACTGAAGTCTTGTAGTGTCCAATCTCCTGGAGCCCTCCTGGAGGGACTTTTGGATTATTTATCTTGCTGTAAGTCTATAGCGTAAAGGTCAGTGGGCAGGAGTAAAAGAAAAGGCAGGTGAAATAGCAGGCTGTTGCCCTGCCACTTGCACATCTTTCTGTTTTAACTGCTTTTTCTTAACTGCAATCAGCATAAACATACTTAATGTTCTTAAGTAAGACTAAGTGGGAGTAACAAATCTCTGCATCAGAGCACTGTCCTGTGCACATTACTCATGCTGGATTTTGCCTTTGAATATTCATCTAGAAGACTGTAGTTGCATGTGCAGTGACTAATACTCACACATCTTTGCTGCAGGCAGTGTGGCACTGAAACAACTGATGGGAGTTAACTTAGAAGATAAGCTGAGTGTTTTTCTTCTAATTTCCTTTCTAGCAGCTGTGCAGAAAGTCACCAAAGCTTTCCAGTGCATGTGCACGTCCTAGGATGTGACCCATGAAACAAGATTGATGTCTTGAGTCTCTTCTGGAAGAGCTGCAATGTCTTATTATGGGCTGTATTTGACAACTCTCCTCTCTCACCCACCAAAAAAAAAAAATGATGCCAGCAAAATCTGTCCACAAAGGACTTCTTAAGGAAGTCAGTCAAGCACCATCTAGTATAGGATATGGCTCCTGAACTGCTTGTGAAGTGAATGACTGGGGGTAGCTGATTTCTGTTGTGCTGGAAGAGCAGTGTCTCCTCCATTTTCATAATGGCTGCAGAATCTGTTCCAGACCTCTGCAATGAGCAGTGTGTGCCTTGGGCAGAGCCATCTGTAGCCCTTCTTTTTCTGCCTTGTTTACATTGACTTGTCCCATCACACCAACCCTATGCATGTCTATCATAACCCTGTGCATCGTGAGACAATCCACTGATTTCCCTCCATCTCTAGCAGCTGTTAAGGAGAATGAGCTTGTACAGTCCCCTTTGTTCTGGGAATCTGCACTACAGGCTGTTCCTGGCAAGCACTCAGCTGCAGTGTGTTCTCCCAGTATGGATATGCTGGGCTGATAAAGATGGATAATGCTGCTGCTCTCATGTAGATTATTTGCAAAGCTCTATAGGTGAGTGATGGAATGCAGTGGAGGGGGAGCAATTTACAAGGCTATAGGCTCTTGTAGCTTGTTTTACTTTTTGAAGTTGGATCTACTTCTATGGAAATCTGTTTTGAGTCTGTTTGGGAATTGCACTTGCAAAAAGTGAAACTGCAATGAGCCATGTTGTGTTACTTTGGCTATCAAAAATTTCCTTCGTGGATGATGGGATAGAATGAATATCCTTCTGCTAGAGCTCAGCTCTTGCCTCACTAAACAGGCTGTGAGAGCTTTTCTACAAAGTGTTGTTTTCTTATTTAAGGAGTATGTAAGAGGGACAGAGGATTGCAGATATGACACGTAAAAGCTGCCGTGAGAAAGCAGGTCCAACTGTGAGCAGTGTCAGAGCATAAAGCAGGGCTCCTGTCCAGTCACACTCTAATGGGTTATGGGCTTACGCAGTAAATCGGATGAGCCTAAAAGCTGCCTAGTTTTATGAGAGCAGGGAAAAGCACGAAAGAACAGGATCTTTGCTTCATATGATCTCAAGCAGTAGGAGGGAGTACGTGCAGTACCTGCACTTAAAAGAGGAAAGGAGTTACTGATCTCTTGGTATCCACAGTGGTGCAGGCAGCTCTCAGGCTTGTTCTGGATTCCCTGCTCTGCGCAGCAGAGACTACAGCTCCTTAATTGTGAGCGTGCTCCCTGGGGCTGCTGTTCTCCTAAGTTATGAATCATTCATGCTTTCCTCTCAAGAGCTGATGTAACTCCCTTTTTCAAGGTGTTTGCTCAGTCTCTCCTTTGCAGGGTGGCCAGGTGACTGCACCGCCACTTGGTCAGCAGTACCTCTGGTTAATCCACGGGCAGCTTTGCTTGTGGTTAAATTGATTTTACCCCCTTAACCCCTTCCAGCTAATAGCAGTTTAGCCCCGTGTCTTTTTGAAGGCCGCTAAGCCAGAAGGAGAAAGGCATTCTGCTTCACCACGGAGCTTAATGTGTCCTTGATAAACACAGTTGGTAGAATGCCCCTCTTACGTTGAAAGAGAGATTTCTCATCCAGGGGAGCTGGGTTAGCCAATTCTCTTACAGGTCCTTTTGAAACTGTCCCTGCTTTATTACCAAACCCTACTTGAGACAAAGTTTCCTTGCACCTTGCTCCTTACCTAACCGAGAAAAGCATTGCAATGCAACATTGTTGCAACCGGAGCGAGTCTTGTGGTTTTAGTCTTCTGGACCTTGCTATGAATCCTGTGTTTCTGCCGCGGGCTTGATGTGTTGGAGTGCTTACACAAGTCAGTGTGGCTCAACCCAGCAGGCCTCAGCGTTTCAATTAAAGCAGATTTACGACACTTGACAAGTTTTGAAGGTCAGTTTGGTTGGCTGGCAACGTGCTGTTCCAGCCTCACAAGGCCGGGAGGCCGCTGTGTAGTCTGCAAGGAGCATTCGTGCATGTAATGTTTCCATGTGGAGGAATGTCTGGGTTTTTTGGCCTTTTCTTCCAGCGCTGATTGCTCAGCATTAGAAGCCTATCAGTCTCGTCACTCTGGTAAGGCTGCAGCGATCAGTGCTGTCAGTTCAGCCATAGCAAAGAAACCAATTTGTTACTATATTTGGTACTGAGGGGGAGTTTGGTTATGGGATTGTTTATCCGTTCTGAAAGGCTCGTTAGCACAGCAGGATATGCAATTAAATTACTGCCTCTTTCAGGTACATTCCACCCTTGATCTGGGGAAAGAGTGGGCATATCCAGACTGCCCTTTATGGAAAAATGGGGAGAGTGAGATCACCACATCCGTACGGACATCGCAAGTACCTCACGATGCCAGATGGAGCAACAGCAACCTTTGATCTCTTTGAGCCGCAGTCTGAGCACTGCATTGGAGGTCAGTCACACAGCTGCTGGCTGCATTTAGCTGCTAACCTTGGTTCTGTGCTGTGGGAGCTGGGGGGAGCAGATGAGAGCACTGCTGCGTGATTCTCAGAAAGGTTAGGTGTTAATTTTGGTGATGGGAAGGGGCTGCTGCACAGTGCTAGCCAATATTTGGAGACTGAGACTGTCTTGCTACGTACCCATATCTCACACAGCAGGGGAGAACCCACTAGACTAAATTGACTTTGTGTGACAAGGGCTGGGGGTTAAGGGGCAGAAGAAATGCTCCACAACCTCTCTCTCAAGCGTGATGCTGGCAGTGAGCTGGTTGTAACTTTTGTGTTCTGAGTGCCCTTTGCCTGCCAAGACTGTAGGATCATAGAACAGAGAATAGCAGCATAGCATTCTTCATAGCTTGGTGTGAATGGAAAAGAAATTAGGCTTTTGTCTCCCCCTTACAAGCAGATTCTGGGTAGTTTTTGTTGACAGTAGGTATTCCAGGATCTGTATGAAAACAAACTGCATACGGTATGAAGGAGCCTTAAGAGAACTATGGGAAAAGAAGAGAATCCTGGTGTTCCTCCTCTGCATTATGCATGTATATTCAGAGTGAATGTCAGAGTTGAAACTCTGGTGGTAAGAGCAACGCTTAGAATTGAATTACTGTGACTTGACTTCAGTAGTACAAACTGAACTTCTGCAGTAGCTGATTTTATGGTAAGCCCACGATTCCCATTTTGCCTTCAGGTCAAGTTCTTAACATGGTCAGAGTTGTGATATAATATTACACTGTAGCAGTTTCTGTTATCACTGAACAGTACATTCCTAATGAGGCAAAAATTCACAGTGGATAGAACTACAAGTTAGAGCTTTGCAGAGCAGAGTATGGTAGCTAATTGGAAGTGCATATGCTAATCCTGTAATTAACTGTACTCACTTGAATTACAGTAATGACTTTCTCAGCTGATAAAATGATCTCTTGTTAAACCGATGAATGGTGCTGGCAGATCAGTTATCGTTACCATGTAGCCATGAAGCAGAGGATGGCTGATGTCAGTCAGGCAGACTTTCTGTGCCTAGCAGAGCTTCATTTTGAGCGTTGGAGTTGCACTGACCTCTGGAAGCATGGACAAGCAGCAGGTTCTAGAGCTGCCATGCACTAACAGTTACAGCGGGCTGCCAGAAGGCAGAACATGTGTGATGTCAAAGACACCTTTCTTCAAAGGGAAGGATTTTCACTCGGTCTCCAGGAAGTTTCTGTAGAACTGTTTGTGCAGCCTTCCCCAGAGTTAGAAAAACGTTCATCTCTTATAACATGATTTACTCTTTCCACATCTTTAGCATTAGGGCTGCTACTGTTCTGTCCCATACCGGGCTTTTTGGCAGAACAGTAGGATTTTTGGCTTTCCTCTGGTACATGGTTTCCCATTGCTGTGAAATGGAAGGCTTCGGAACCTCTTAATTTGCATGCAGTGACATTTACTTAACTTTTCTCTTTTTCTCTCATTCCCTGCACAGAGGATGTCACGATGGTGATCTGCCCTGGGATTGCTAACCACAGTGAGAAGCAGTACATCCGCACCTTTGTTGACTATGCGCAGAAAAATGGGTACAGATGTGCTGTCCTGAATCACTTGGGGGCCTTACCAAATATTGAGCTCACTTCTCCACGAATGTTCACATATGGTAAGTGCTTTATGACAGCTGGTGACTTGCAAGCTTGTGGAATTTCTAGGTCTTAATCAGGCTCCTTTAGCATAACACGACTACCATAGCTGAATTGGGCTAATCGTTTTGTGCTGTTTCTTAGGAAATAAATCTAACTGATGAGGAAGAAGGGAGACTACGACTGGGGTTCACTTTTCTTTCTCTCGTGGCTACTGAGAGCCTGCTCAAATGATTTGAGAGATGTTTAAACGTCAGTTTAGTGGAATATGAACAAACTTGGCTTGAAGGATAAAAGTTATTTCTGAGGCTTTGAAAACCAATGAGAGGACTGTGTACCAGCCTGTCCAGAAAGTACATTTCCATCCTAGGAAGGACAAGGTCGTATTAGTTCCCGAATGTAACACAGATATCAAGGAATGCAGCAGTTCTGCAGCATGACAGTAAAGCTACAGAAGTGGTAGTGCTTAGCTGCTGTGATTTTGGAATTTACTTTGCATGTAATGGAAGTCTTTTTTAGCCAAGAAATTTTAAGGAATGAAATATTATGAGATGGCCTGAGAGTGACTCCAGCTATTCTTAACTGCCCTGCAGCATGTAACGTGATCTTGGTAGAATGCAGTCTTCTTGCCAGAGACCTGATCTGCTCGTTCCTGAGTTCTGTTGAGCTATTTAATCCAGTCCTGAGTGGGAAAACATTTCAGAAGTGCCAATAGCCTTGATTTGTTATGAGGTCCTAGGCTAGGAGTTGCTTTGAGTCTACCATGTCTTGGGAATCAGGCCTGGCCTCATTAAAGCATTTGATTTTTTGGTAAAAGTTGAGAGCTTCCTTCCCAAAATGGTGCCTTCCTAGCACAGAGTACACTGCCAAAACTGACTGTTCTCTGAAACCTTTGGCAGTATCATGCTAGCTGATACCTAACTATAATGCTATAGCCTGAATTCTTGTATAATTAGCTGAAATGGTTAATAAGGGTCAGGGGAGGAGGGGAGGTTAACAGCACCACCAGGGTATAGATGTGCTACAGCTCTGCCTGGAGTAAGGTGGTGATGTAACTTTCCTCTGTCTAGTGTCAAATGCCGGTCTGGATATCTGAACCCTAGTCTCAGTTTCTCAGTTTGCTGGAGCTGATGGTAGACTTTCTTCACTTTGTGTAGTTTTCCTTTAGACCTTAAGGAGCTGTTCTGCAATGCAGCTCTGGAGACATGCCCTTCTAAATCTTCTAAAGCCTTGGGGACGGCAAGGAATGCCTAGCACTTCCTTTGAGCAAGTCACTAAATCACTAAGAGGTGACTCTGCCAAGAATACTGCCAGCAAGACCCTGAGCAAACTTTACTCTGTCTCTAATCCGAATACCCTTTGTCCTTTCAGCTTTTGCTGGATTCCTGGTGTGTTCTGGGGGAACAAGTAGCATAAACTTGATTTGCTTGAGCCTTTACATCAGGCTTGACCCGTTGCTGTTTTAGGTTCAAGTTTCTGAAATGGTTGCCAGCTGCTTTTGAATTGTGACAGTCAAATGCCGTAGTGTTTTGACTGCTAGCTTCTTCCAGAGCAAGCTAGAGCAATATGCAGCATTTGTCACCTTGTGGAAAGTTGCTCATTAGGAATGTTCACAAGGAAGCGCCCGAGCCCTGATGAGATGCTCATCCAGAAGCTTTTTCTTTCACTGAAGTAAACATGAACTTTGCTCAGCATCTGCTCCAGAGCTAGCTGAAATCTGGGGCTGGTGTCTAGCAAGGGTGTTGCATTTGGGGTGAAGGCAGACTGGAGCAGTGTTTGGATGGCACGGTGTAGAATCCAGACTCTTAGGAGTTACCTTCCTGTAGCAGCCCCACAGGACAGACCTGAGATACACCTGAATTAAAAGCTGGAATTTTATTTTCTTTATGTGGTTTGCAGTCTTGAATCCACCTGGAAGATTAACAAAGTGCACAGTCAGTTGATACCACTGCCTTCATGTCTCAGACAATCTGAGGGCCACAGTGCTGCCAGAAGTTTGATCGCTCAGTGTTGCAGCCTGTGGGATGCAGGTGAACATGAGCTGAGAGCAGCACGCTCTGTGTAGAGGTACCTACCTCTTGATGTGGGGAGGCCCGTTCCTCTTGTAACAAACTGCAGTAGTTTTACCTCAAGTGGCTGAAAAAAGTCTAGCTGGTTTTGCTTAAACCATTCCCACTAGTTCCAGAGAGCACCTGCTTAGGCTCTGCAGTCCTTTGAGTCCTTTGTCCTGACAAGCCAGCTCTGTGTGTTCAACATGGATTTAAGAATCTATGGTTGTCTTGCTGAAAGCAATGGGCAGGCTGCTTTCCAGATACCTCACTTCTGTTCAAAAGTGGCAGACTGCCTCAGGAAGACAATGAAATGCTGTTATTGTTAAGCTGCTTTGGAAAGGGAGAGTGTGGATTGTCACATCAACTGTTCCCATGATTTTTTTTAATTCATCTTAATTTGGGAGTTGGTCCAAAACGAGACATGAGCTGAGGTCCACAGGGCTCATAAAACAAATGCCTGAGCATGTGAATCAGTGACCTTAAACCCTGAGGTTATTGAAAAATCAGGAGTAAGAAGCTGAACTTAAAGCATACAGCTGGAGCTTGAAGTAGAAGTCTGGGACTGTTGGAAGCTGCCTCTTGACACTGTCCTTATTTTCAGGTTGCACCTGGGAATTTGGAGCCATGGTGAATTACATCAAGAAGACCTACCCTCAGACCCAGCTGGTTGTGGTAGGCTTCAGCCTGGGTGGAAACATTGTGTGCAAGTACCTGGGAGAGAACCAGGCCAACCAGGAGAGGGTTCTGTGCTGTGTCAGCGTGTGCCAGGGGTACAGCGCGCTCAGGTGGGTCTGGAGTTCTGTCCTGGTTTCTTCTGCAGGGTGGTGGGAAGAGGGCACTATTTCTCTCGCACTTATATAGTCTTTATGAATGCAGAGTGCAGGAGCCGAAGGAGCAGCCACAACTTTGTTGATTTGGCAGCACAAACAAATAGACTTTGTCAACAATGCAAACAAGGTTTCTTTACCTCAGCAGGTACAAATACTGGCAGCTTCCATTCTACACATGTGAGTTGCCTAACTTTGTCATGGCAGAAATGCTGCAGTGTGGTAAGAGGAGGCATTCCTCATCCAGTCCTGGCTGGGCAGCACGACAAACTTCTGAGCTGATGCCAGGATTAAAGCAATAGTTTATGCTTTCTCATCACTCTGGGAAGTATCACTTGGTTCATAATAGCTCTTCTGGCTTCACTGTGGAGTTTCATAAGAGCTGTCAAGCTCTTATCTGCAGACACTGAAAAAACACGAAGCTCAAACTGTCTGTTCCTGCTCCCCTCTTTTTGTGTGTCACCAGAATAGATAGTGCAATAGGATGCTGAGGGCATGGAGAGGCACTTGCAATCATACTATTGGCCTGGAATTTGGAAGGTGGAGAGGCTAAGGCTTTTAGATGGCCTGCCTACACATTAACCTGTCTTTCCCAGCTTGGGAGCCAAGGCTGTAGCCCTTCACAAGAGCTGTAAGGGCTCCATCTAGTGTTAACACGTTTGTTCACCGACGGAGGACAAGTGTACAGCACTGCTGCTTGGAAACTGGTAGCTCAGCTGATGTGAAGTAACTTTCCATGTATGCACAGCTAATGAAGATTAAAACAGTGCAACTGCCTGAACTAATGCTTCCACTTTTTTCTGTCTGCACATATGAACAACTACTGGTGTGTAGCTGACTGTACAGTGACTTAACCGCATCACTGAGCCATGAGAATATCTGAAAAGCAAAGGAGGCTATTGATACCCCCAGGCTATTTGTGTCAAGGTCCTTTGGACAGATAAAGATGAAACTATGACAGCACTGTGAGGGACTTGCCATGGAATTTGGCCTCCCAGAATGGTGAAAGTAGCAAGAATTCTCTTGATGCATTCTTTTGAAGGCAGCTCCTGGAACTGTTTTTGCAGCCATCAAACAGGGTTTGCAAGGATCACATCTGGCCTTGGTCTGTTTGATTTATCTTCTGCAGTTATGCAACATTGTATTTCTGGTCTCCAAAATGCTGTGAGTAATGTTATTCTCTAAGCTGGTTTCTTAGTACTATGTCACAATGTGCTTGTGGAATGGCAGCGTAGGGGCAACCTGTTCAACACTGCTGCACTTGGACAGCCATATGGAAAAATAACAGCTGCTTGCCTGAGTTTAATGCAAGTCCTCTGTGGGTTCTTGTGGATTATTGAGCTCTTGACTCCACCTGCTGGGTAAACATCTACCAGCAAATCTCCAGTCACAAAACATCTGCTGTGTGTTACTGTGCACTCAGCAGGAAGGCTGTTCAGATCTCCAGTCTGCCTACCTAATATCTAGTGCTGCTTTTAAATGCTAATTAGAGCTAGGGGAGAGTGAGGTCAGTAAATATCCACTAAGAAAAAGGCAGGATAGTGTGGGCCTTCTACTCCTCCTGTAGAAGGAGGAGGAAGTACAGAGCATCTCCAGGTGGAATGGGTAAGCCTTGGCCTTCCTGGTCTTATTCTGATAGGTGAAAATAAGGTCTCTTCCCTCTGGGCTACATGAAGGAGTATTTCTCTGGTAGACGACCAGTTAGCTTACAGGATGGTTGGTTTTTTCTTAGCTTGTACAGCCTTTGTCCCCAAATATCTTTAGGAAGTAAAGGGAGAAAAACTGGGAAGCAGTGATGATGAGCAAGATGAAGCAGATATCTGAAATACGAAAGCCTTTCCAGGGCATAAAGCAGGTGTCCCATAGATGGGCCTGGTAAAGTAGCAGCAACAAAATGCTCTGCCAGCAGAAAATGGGTCTCTCGGTTTAATGAATTAACACAAAGTTTGGGGAATTTGCTCCCTGAGGCCAAGCAGGGACGTGTCTTCTTATTCCTTAATCTCTGCTTGCACAGACTTGATTCTACTGTTTGATCTTGTGGAATGCACCTTCACCATAGCTACGGGCTGTGGGGAGGGTCCCCGCCTTTGAGACCTGTGCAGTCCTCAGAATGTTGGAAACTGCATCTTTGTCAGTGCTTGCAGCGTATTAACAGTCATACTGCCTGCCACAGCAACTGTGGGGAAATGTACTTTTAACTCTGGTTGTCTTGAAATGGCTTTGAAGGTTTGTTTGGAAAATCTTTTCCTGTCCTTATTCCTGTGGCTGGGCATAAACACGGTAGGTAAAGGCTGGCTATAGCCAGAAGCTCTGTGCTCCAGCATGGCTTCCTGCAGGCTAAAAGCTTGCTTATGCTTTGCTGGGGAACTTGTGGGCTGGGAATTTGCGATCAATCCACTGCAGTTCTCATGGTACGTTAATGTTTAAATGGGAGTATTTCAGTAGCTGAAACTACTTGCTCCCAGCATTCTTAGGTTGCTCAGTAAATGATAGTGTGTTTCCTCAGTAACAGCAGACCCTTTTAAGAGTAAAGCTATAACCTGCCCATGACCCTGCACAGCAAAGGAGTGCCCTGTATCTGGCAGAGCTCACTGAAGTCTGGACAACTTTAGTTCTGTTTTAACAACAGATAAGCTGTGAAGTGCTTTTCTGCTCTGAGAGTAGGTAGAGACCTCAACTGTGCTTCTTGCAGCTGCAGCTAGTATTTGTTCCTACAGTTATTGCCAATGAAGCTGAAACAATGACAGTGTATGTGAATATTGGAAACATTTGCACAAATTATTTTCTCTGCAAAGCTATTACACAAAATAAACAACTTCTTTTTTCAGCAGCAGGTTTTAGTTTTTTCCTTGTTAGTTCCATTAGGTAAATTGCACTCATCTTATGATAAGGGATACCAAAATCCTCTTGTCAGTGTTGCAGATCTTGACTGATGGCTCTTAAATGCTCTGATCAGAGCAACTAATTGCATTGTGCAAAGTGAGACTGCAGATCTGTTTTCTGATACCATCAAACTTCATCAAAGTGAAAGTCATTTCCTGGGAAAGGTTAAGCTGTGGCAGGAAAAGCCCAGAGATGTGTTTACACAGCCTGTAGGCTGCCATAAGGTGTTACTGTGTATTACTCTGATCTTTAAAGATCTCCTTGAACAGCTTTGATTGTTATGCGCTATGTTTATTTCTAGGGCGCAGGAAACCTTCATGCAGTGGGATCAATGTAGAAGATTTTATAACTTCCTCATGGCAGATAACATGAAGAAGATCATCCTTTCTCACAGGTAGCGTAGCACATCACTTACACCCATGGTGCTGATTGGGTCAGTTGCTATATTGGATTTGTCTTCTTAGCCCTTTAAATTCAGACTCCTGGAAGATCATGCATTCCTTGCTCAGTGGTTTGTAGATGAAGCAAGGCAAAGGAGGGGAACCTGTGTCAATCTCATATACTGTAAAATACACAAACTCCGGTGATCCTGATAGAAGAAAGCTTTGTCATGGGATGTTTGGGGATTTCTTTTTTTCCTTCTGAGGAGACTTGCTTAATGAATAAACAAGATGAGCACAGGAAAGCATTGTAATTAAACTTCAAAGTGGAGTATTCAGCATCTGTTTCACTTCTAGCCAAAGAATCCCCTATTCAAGGAGCCTCTTGTTCTTTCTGCCACCAGAGGTAGGATTAATCTGCAAGATCTGCTGCATGGGGCTGCTGCTTATTTGATAAGCAAACAGTCAGTCTGTAGATCTGGCTTCTAGCTGTTCTTCAGCAAAGAGCATGTAGCCAGCAGAATACTTAGTGTCGCTCTTCCTGGGGTGCAGATGTAGTTGTAGTATCCCTGTGCTGCTGCTGTGATCTGTGGCTCTCACCTATGAAAGGACTGTGTTTGTTAAACAGGTGACATGCTCATTATTGGTGTTGCCTCTATGAAAAATTATCTGAGTGCTTCTAAGGCAGTGAATGTGTAAGTACCTCATCTGTTACATTGGAAGATCCCTGAGTTGAGGGAAAAAGAGGAGGATAGCTGTTAGGAGTCCTTCCAGTTAGGGGTGTGTGTCACTTGCAAGCTTTAGGTTCGTTGCTTACACTCCTGTGCAGTATGAAATGCTTGCAGATGGAGTTAGGTCAACCTACGTGTAGGATGATCCACGTAATTCACTCCAGATTGGCAAATATTTATACAGCTTGATCAAGTTTAACGTGTCAAGGTATATAATAAGCCCCCATTAGATGTGCATAGATTCATAAGCCAGATGAAGGCGCCGCTGGCTTGGAGGAGAATCAGTTAAGTAATCTTTTTTCCGCAGTCGTTTGTGCTGTAAGGCAGCTCTCCCAGGACAAACCTCGTCTCCCTCCTGCTCTGCCCTGCAGCTGCCTCTAAAAGGGGAAAAAAAATCCCACAACCTTTCCAACTTGTGGCCTCTGTTCTGTTTGTTAAGGGAGTGGTTTGTTCTGGTGAAGAAACACATCCTCTCCTGAGGGTGATAACTAATTATGACAAGTGTCCATAGTAAATAGCTTTCTGTTAAGGTAATGCCCCCAAGTAATTTCTGCTGGATGAGCTAACCTGACGTCTGTGCTGGGGGAGACTTCAGGACCAGATGGTGAAGGAGGTGCTATGCCCAGGACTGCTATGCTCTTGCCTGAGTCACCCATGGGTTTGGGCTGAAACCAAAGGACCCTACCTCTAAGAACATGTGAAGCCTCTGTTCTAAATGCCCTTAGTGCCGTCTGTTCTGGGAAGATTCTTTATAGAGGCTCCTTAATGCAGTTTTCCAGTATAAAAGGAGAGCATTTTTCTCTGAAGTGGCTGTTAGTTTGTTATGCCTTACTGTGATGGGAGGGGGATGGATAAGCTGTGCTTATTCTCAAGAAAGCCTCCTGCGTATGTAGCTCACTTCTATTCTTGTCAGATTGGTCCTTGAGCAGGTCATGGCTTTGCTGCCATTGTTGTGATGTTTGGATGATTTTTCTTGCTATTCCTCTTTCAGGCAAGTTCTTTTTGGAGATAACGTGAAGAAGCCACAAAGCCTGTCAGATGCTGATCTGAGCAAACTCTATACAGCAACATCCCTCATGCAGATTGATGACAATGTTATGAGGTACGAAAGGGGACTCTGTTTCTCCTGTTTCAAGTGTTGCTCTTGCACACCTCTTGGTGTACCTGGAGGAATCTGCTGAAATTCAATGCTGACACCCTCAGAAATCCTTCCTTGCCATTACATTGAATAAAACGTACCACAAAAACACCCCACAATCTTTATCCTCAACAGTCAGGGCTTCTGTAAAGTCATCCAGGAGGCATTTATTTATAAGTAATGTCTGAACCTGCAGCCTACAGCACTAGGAAGAAGCCTGTCCTGCCAAGAGGTCTAGAAAAAAATAGTGCAGAATGTGGAAAGCAGCTCAGAACTGCTCACAGGTGTTCTTAGTCCAGCTTCATTTTGAAACAAACCCTCCTTCTGCAAAATACTGCCACCATCTCCTGCAAAATACTGCCACCATCTCCATAAGCATTGGGGCTGGCTGAGATAACACGAACTTTTTACCTTGTCGTACTAAAGGCTAAATTAAGCTCTCTGCTTTATTAATCTGTAGTGGATTGCTGCTTGTATCCTTGAAAACAACACAGCACTTTGTTCAGTGTCTGAATTCATGCCATGGCATGTTCTGTATCAGGCACTGACACCTTTACAAATGCTGAAGCTGTACGCTGTCAGCTATACAGCTTTAAGGGCTTTTGGAGGACTAGGAGCATTGTTGTCTGTTGTCTTTCTAAGAGTGATTCCTAGGGGAAATCTTCCTACTTGTCCCTCATCCCTGAGCACTGTGTGGTTTCTGCCTACAGCTGCATCATTGTCTCCTACTCTCCAAGAGAAAAAAAAGGGCACTTGAATAGAGACTCACTGAATCATGGGTTTAGGATGAAGGGCTAAACATACAGCAAAGAACTGCATCTGCAGTGAATTCTGTGAATCCTGTAGTCAGACCCTTTTGGGTCCAGTAAGTTTGAGGTTTGTAAGCTGTAATGGTTTTACATTTGAAAAGGCTTTCAAGTGAAGAAGATGATCATGAAGTAATTCATACATGTGGAAGAAAGCAAGTTAAGCTTAAAAACAAAATGCCTCATAGGCTGCCATGCTTCAACTTGTGTGATTAATTTGCTGTGTATAAACAAAATACGCATCCTGCTAGCAGTGTTTGAGCAAGCACAGAAGGCAGAAAAGTGGGTGCTGCCGAAGGTGAATGTGGCAGAAGCAGTGGTTAGAAAAAAGGCACCGTCCATAAAAATCCAGGCACCATTCCTGTCTCTGCATCTGTGTCCTTACTTGCAAATGGGGGTCACGTGTACTAGGAACAGATGATGGCAATGACACTGTCCTTTCCAGGAAGTTCCATGGCTACAGTTCCCTGAAGGAATACTATGAAGAGGAAAGCTGCCTGCATTACTTGCACAGGGTAAGCTCTTGCAATTGAGGCTGCTTTTGTACCTTCTTTTTTGTACCGGAGATGAAAGTGCTTGCTGGTTTCTGTTGCTGATACCCAGGCACAGCTGTCTTAGCAGTGATTTTTAGAAGTAATCAGATACAGCATTCTGGAGTAAGATTTCAGTTCTTACTGCACCTAATGCTGGTGCTAAATGCTCTAAGCTCTTAAGTGCGTATATCTGTGGGCAGTAGCATCCAGGTGATCGAGATAAAGCCTCACAATCAGCTGAACCCCTCTGTGTATAGGTGCATAAGGTGGGAAAGAGGTGGTGGCATACAGCATGCAGCTTTAAGGAAGAAGATACTAGATACTCTGGAAGAGGCACAGGACACTGTCTGGAAGACAGATGCTTAGCAAGTGCTGCAGAAATGAAGCTGGGATATTAATTCCATCTTAATCTGCTGAACCAGTGGATGGAAACACTCCAAGGGAGTTTCCTGGACTTTAACCAAGGTGTCCATAACAGAGCTGGCACTAGTTGCCTGGTGTGCAAAGCAGTGCAGAGTAGAAAGGGTGTGACTATTTGAATTCTGAGAATGGGGAGGATCTGTGACTCAATCTGCATGCTCTGTTACACTCCTGTCTCTTTTTTCATACAATTGAATTGGGAAAAAAATATCCAAGGGCTACTGAGCACTCCACAAGTAAAAAGCCCCACTCGTTACTTTTGACTTTGTTTTCCTGATGGTTTTCCAGGTACAGGATAACTCTGAAAGAAGATGTCAGAATTGAGCCAAGATAAGATGCTTTAACGATTAATAGAAATTCAAATACCACCCCCTTACTGTTTTTTCTCTTCTGCTGTGTTTCTGGATATAGATCTATGTTCCTCTTCTGCTGGTTAATGCTGCTGATGACCCTCTTGTGCATGAGAGCCTTCTATCAATTCCAAGAGCTCTTTCAGGTATGTTGAAGCAGCCTGCTCCGGGAGTGCGTATTTGTGTGCCTCCATCTCCCTTATCTCTTCATGATCCATGATTAAAAAGCAGCTCCGCTTGCCTTCTTACGCTTGTAATCCTGTGGGAGGTGTACTAAGCCTCTTTAAAACACCAGTTGCTAGAACTAATGAGGCCAACCACGAGCAGGAAGAACTTGAGTCCTTCTTTCTGGCATCTTCTGCTGTTTCAGCTTATGTCGATTGCCAGCAGTTTATATTCAGGTTACGTTCCTGAGTGGAAAAAATTGCTTCCTCATGTCTTCATTGCTCACTGAGATTTAGTACAAGGGGGGTTGCTGATGAAGGGAGAGCTTTCATAGTTGCATTATTTGATCATCAACGAAGATATCTCCTTTGAAAAGAAGTTTTGTCATCTATCTGCAGCCAAGAAAAAGGCAAATAATTTTTAGAAGCTCAGGAGCAGGAGCTGGTTGCTGGGTTTCTTTGCACAAACAGTGGGTGCACAGGGAGGAAAACAGGATTCATTCTTTCTGTTTGAAAGCTGTGATGGGTGAATTAATCTTCAGCTGCTTCCAGATGGATCCAAGCACAGGGATTTTCTCACTATACATGATCCAAGGTGGCTAATATGCCAGAGCTTTAGTGTAGCTTGACATGATGCTAATGGTCCTAGTTCCAGTGTATGAATTAAGGATGGCAGGATGTGACCTGTATTGCCACAAGGGCCTAGCCAGCAGCATTTCTTGGGCAGCTGGAGTTGGTTCCTGTGGACTGTCTTGTCCTGTGAAATTGTAAGCTGACATGCTTTTGGCTTCAGATTAGCCATGGCCTCGGTCACTGTTTCTGCTTCATGATATTGTTCCTGTTGTTTCTGACTCTATACCAAGAATTGAGTTCATTGTCACAGCTTAAAATGGTTTAGTTCTCAGCTCCAAAATGCTAACATTCACGACCTGTGTGCTTTTTTTTTTTTTTAACAGAGAAAAAAGAAAATGTCATGCATGTGTTGCCCCTTCATGGAGGCCATCTGGGCTTCTTCGAGGGGTCTGTGCTATTCCCAGAGCCTCTTACCTGGATGGATAAGCTTGTGGTGCAGTATGCCGATGCCATCTGCCAGTGGGAGAAGACCAAGTCTCACTGCTCAGACACAGAGCAGGCGGTGTCTGGCCAGGAGTAATGGACCCAAAGACTCTGGATCACTTCAGTATATCTCCCCCTTCGGGAACTCTTTGTTCCCTCACCTGCTGCTTCAGGTTTCCATTCCTTTTGATATCCTATGGCTGGGGTTTGATCACAAAGTTTCCTTCTGAATTGGAGTTAAAACAGAGGTTAATATCTGGTCAGAGGATCTTCGCTTATATTGTCACTTGGGTTTGTAATTTACTGCTCTGCTTGAAGAATTAGATTGCTTACTGTGACTTGTTACAGGGTTATTGAGTTGAAGACAACTTGCTTTGATATAGCAGAAGTTTCAGGTGTCAAAATCACTTCACCAGCTGATCAAGAACTTGATCTGCAGCATTTAGTTAGGTGTAGATGGCAGGGTACCTATGATTCTTCTCTGTCCCAGTACTAGAAAAACCCTGTACCAAGCCACAGGCCAGTCAATGGTCCAGACTGTGTGCCGCTAAATTGTGGCTTGAAAAAACAGATGCTTGACTGCAAGTAGAGTACCAGCCTTGCACCGTCTCAAGGGAATGCTTTACTTCCTAGGAGTGCAGATACACAAGTCTGTCAGGTGAGAAATGTTCAACTTCTCCATGCTTCAGATGTCTGTGGGTTGGGGTGTCTTTATACTGGGATTCCAGGAAGAGGAAAGCTGCAGACTGGTAATGCCAGCTAATGTTTCAATGTAAACATGTATTCACACCAAGACCAGACCAGTCACCTTGTCACATTTGCTTCTTTTTAAATGTAGTCATATTTTTAGTAACGGATTTCTTGTTTGATACAGGGCTTTTTAAAGCTGGCTCTGGCTTCCTAGTGGAAGGCAGTGATGAAGAATCTACAGGACGTTTTTGTGAGCTCAGTATGTTTTAAGAATGTTTTGTAGTAGGTACTCTGTTAGGGATTGAACTGTGGGGGGAGAACGTATCTATTTACATTTACTCCCCTTTTGGTAGATCGTACTAAAATCCTTGCCCTTAACTTTCAAAGCATTTAATGGTTTTCAGACACATGACTTGCCTTACAGTTGATGGGAACCTGATGGGTCCAGCCCTGTGTAACTTAAATGATATCTTTGTCTAACTGCTTCCATATCTATGTAAATGCTGCAGGATTTTACTGGCTCCTCACTTGAATTCCTTTCACACACCCAGACATCCTCTTCTAGTTTCCACATGCAAAGTGAGGTGTGATAGCTGTTTGCAGGATAGATGCATACTCACTTGTGCTTTTCCCTCAAGTGGCTGTTATGGTCTGTGCCAAGACTGTTACTCTAATTTATCCCCTGGTAGGAAAGTTGCCCTCTGACAATCTGGAGACTGAACATTTGTGGTGAAGTCTTTTCTTACTGTTTGTTGTGTCAATATTTTTGTCTCATTAATCCGTGCTCGGGACTCCTTTATCACAGTGTCAGTGAAGCTCCTTTCCCGTCACGCTTCCTGCATCAATTAGCACTTTATTGCTTCAGCCTTGGTTTGTGTTTCAGGCACTTTAGCGTATAGTTTGAGTGAAACAAGCTGCAAGACTTCAGTGTGGTGATATGGGGGAACAAGCCTTCTGGACTGCCTTGTCCCTGAACTTCATTCAGTAGGTTGCAGAGGTAGGTTTTTGTTTTAATAAAGCAATAACTAACTATTGTAGCAGAGGCACATTATCATGTCAGGAAATTCCTTTCAGTTTGCCTTAGGCCAGACACCTTGGCCTGTTACAATGAACTGTGGCTATCTCCTTGTCAGTAAGTCCAGGTTTCCTTTTTTTTCCTCAAAGGAAAGATGTGGCCAAGTAAAGCTACTGCAGCACTCGGTCATGCTTGTGGCTGTTCCTTCAGAGCTATTTTAGGGCGTGAGTTAGCAAGGGTATTCTTAGCTGATGGATATCTTGTGTGTGTTGTTATCCTCTTATTCATACTGCATCTGTGTATATCAGAAAAATCTGTCACACAGGAAATGGAGGTTTTTGCTCGAGTAACTGTTCCTGTAATCCTCACGGGATGTGACGTAAATATATTCTCACTTCAACAGAAGTAGAGTATAAATAACACTTGTACACATCAAATAGATGCAGCATTAAATTTAGGTGTATAGGGTATATATATTTTTCTCTCCAGTGGGTTACAGCTTGAGAGATGTTTCAGCTTTCATAACGTAATACATCTGTAGCTTACACAGATCACAGCAGTCTGCCCTGAGGAAGCGAAGCTGCTCTTCCCATGGCAAGAGGTGCCATCTTTGAAATGCTTCATGTCCTGCCTCAGTCCAGCTTTACTGTGCTGTGAGATGGATATTTACTCCAGCCAGGTTTAGAGGAACAGAAGTTTCCCTTGGTAATGATACCACTGTTGAGGTGAAGAGCCCATCATCTGACCCAGTGTGTAGATAACTATGAAATGAAGGACAGTATGTATGAAACCTTGGCAAGCAAAATACCTGCCTGCCTCAAGTGTGAGAGTGTTATCAGAGTAATGCTGAGCTTTCAGCCCACGTGGCTGAAGTTCTGCCTTCCTTCACAGGACCCCACACTTGAAAGAACAGTTCAGCTGTTGACTGATTGAGAACATGAAAGGTACAAGTGAGAGAGAATTGTTCGCTTGCTTCTGAGTTGAGGTGAGGGAACACAGTGCTTTTCCACCGGGTCCTGCCAGTTCATCTGAAAGTGGAGCTTTGTTATGGAAAGGTTTTCCAGAAGAGCTTTTCCTCCTTCCTTCTGGTAGTGGAGATCATCCTTGACAAACCAGGTTTTGAAACAGGGTTTTCTTCTTTCTGAGATATGAAGAAATTACTTCCTCCAATGCACCTTTATTTTGATCTGGCTGCTATTGCAGATGGCCAGTCAACCATAAACATTTTAAGCACATATTTCCAAAACTGAGGTAAACATCTGGGCAGTTCTTAGTGCAGCAAGAGCTGTAGCTTTGTTGAATCGAGCATTTGCTTTAGGACCTGTTTCAAGGAATACTCTTTCTTTCTGCCCTGCAACCCATGCCTTCAGATTTCAGAAGTGCTCTGGAGTTTTTGAAACTTTCAGCTAGAGAAGTGATACAGGTCTGTCCTGCTCACTTGATGTCTTTTGCACTTTCCACTTGCATCCGCAGCTATTCATACCTCTTGTGGTTTGACCAACTATGGGAAGGAGGAGCTTTGGCGTAGCTTGCACAGGCTCCTGAGCCTCACTAGCCTTGATGGAGGTGGAAACAGTAAAAATCTGTTCTCCCCATCCCACCCGATTTGATGCTACTTTTTCAAAGCACTGCTCATGTTGTCAAACTTTCAGCAGTGATTTGGAGATCTCAAGGAAGCAGTAGGAGAAGAGAAAGGTAAGCTGTGGTGCGTGTTATCTAAAGACCTTCAAAAAAGGAAATCCAGTGCTAACTTTTGTTACTGACAATGACTGGCAATGATATCTAGTGCCAGTAGAACAGACAGGATGGGACTTTGTCCAATCCGAACCTGAAATGCTTTTGTCTCCCACAGTAAGGCAATACTACTTTTGTGATGTCACCAAATGGTCTTCGCTTGCCCAGCGAGCCCTAAATGCAATATGAACTTTTCATCCTTGAGGTGAAGTCGTCTTTTTCATCTCGTGTCAAAACAAATGAGGTTGTCAAAGCGTGGACTTTGAGATCATTACAGCGTAGCCTTGCAGTGCAGTTGAAGCCTCCAGCATGATGAATCTGTCCTGAGCTCTGTTTAGTTCCAGAGTGAGATTAGAAAACGCATTAGCAGAGCTCTTCATTTATTCTCATGTAGTACAGACCTCTCTTCCCATCGCTGTAAGTAGCACTTGAATAAAGACTCTCTCAATCAGATAGCAAGTTGCAGAACTGTTATTCTGTTGGTGGTTAGGCTGGTCCAACCACCATCTTAGTGTGTGGAGAGATCCGAAGCTTGTAGGTGAGCAGCTGGGACCTGCTCATACTGAATACAAGGAGCTTGCAGCTTCTGTTATGTGAGATCTGCCAGCATATTTAATGATCCTTTTACTGGAAGGTGTTTTCAGATGGGTGGGCAGTGCTGTGGTTGTACTGTAAAGACACACTTGAACCTCCCTGCAGTCTTTTCCTGATGGCTTTTCTGCAGGTCTTTGTTTATGAAGATACAGGTTACAAAGACAGGGCATTAAGCAAGGACGTTAAGAACTATTATCTCCAGTATTGAATTTAGCCAAGCTACTTGTGTGTCATCTGTCCTGGGTCTGTCACAAGTTCCTGGACCGCAGCCCTTTGACACGTGGTGCCTTGCCCTTTTTCTTCTCCCTTGACATCAGCATATCTAGAGACTTCAGTAACAGCTCTGTCAGAGCTCCGGGGCTTTGCTTTCTAGTAAGGATCTCTCAGACACCAAGCAGTGAGACACCTCTGGCGATGCACACTGTGCCAGTGTGTGCTGGCTTAAAGGACTTCTGTGGGCAGCCTACAACTCGCTGCAGTCTATTCTAAAGCTTAAAATAGCAATGTATATAAGCAGTGGATCATCTTTCAGCTCTGCTCCTCAAATTTGCCTCTGGCCATAGGGATTAAGTCATAGAGGGAGGGTTAGCTTAATATGTGACTTCCTGCTGTACAGCCCCAAAGTTCTAGTGTCTATCAGCTCTTCAGCAGCATAGCTGAAGATGGCCACAGCTCAAAAGAGCAGAGCAGTAACTTCAGGAATTAATTGCCAAACAGTTCAGTCACCTGGATTGCTTCCAAGTTGTTCTTTCTTAAGTAATATAATATCTGTCTGGAGTTCATTGAAATTCTTCACAGCCCTTTCCAAGGAGGTCAGAAAAGGCCCTGGTCTTGTACTACATGTGTAAGTCATTTGTTGTGAAGGGTGTCATGTCAAGTCCTGCTCCATGTCCTTACTCTGGCAGGTCTGTTGGTTGGGCTGGTCCCAGAGCCACAGCGACTCAAGCAGTGTTTCCTTCAGGCAAAAAGCAAACAGCTTGTCTTGGTGTGAGGGCTTCCTGAGCTTTATCCAAGCTTAGAATGGCTCAGAGCAATGCAGACCCTAGGAAGGGCTGCCTCGTAACTGTGCCCCTTTTATTGCTGGGAGTGTCTCTTACAGTGGCCTGGACTTCTCTCAGCTCTTAGGGAAGCTCAGACATAAGTGCTGTCTATGAGTCCAAGCAGTTGCCAGCTTTCCATACTGCAGCAAAAGGGTTGCTGGGATTATCCTGAACAATATTGAACACCATTTTGAACACCTTGTTTTGAACACTCTTGGTTTTGCTGGTTAATCAATGGACACAAACACTGCAATTCAGGGCAGCATTTATCAGGTTGGATCTGTTGGTGTCAAACAACCCTTTCTGTGTCTGTCTGATAACACTCAAAAAACTCTGGCCCTGTGTACCCTGTGGATAAAGACCATGGCTCTCCTTCTCACCCTACGGCCATGCCTAACCCAGGTGGCTTTCATGCCATTGAGGAGCAGTCCCACTAGGTGGCTCTACACAAAGCCTTTCTGCTGTTGTCTGAATGACGAGCTTGCATCATCTGTCAGCAGACATGCAAGAGCTTTGATTAGATGCAGAATTTCCTTCTAGGATCTCCATTACAGCTTTGCTGGGATGCTGACCCTTCTGATGGCAAATCTTTTAAAGCAAAAACCACAACAGCGCAACCTGTGTTTGATATAACCAAACCTTACTGCTCAGCCCAAGCCAGCAGCTTTCCAAAGGAGCGTGTTTTCTGACAGCTCGTCCCTATTTCCCAATGACAGATCACTAGAAATTCTGGGGAAGGCATTAACCTTTTTGCAAGAGGAGCCCTTGCTCTGAAATGCCAAACTGGAGGGTGCGCGGAGCCCTCAAAAGGCAGCCCTGTGCTCTCCCCGTGTTGCCCATGCAGCTGTGTTGGTACAGACTGAGTGAGTTCTGATGCTCTCGGCGAGCAGTGCGGTTTACTGTGAAAATGTTCTCAATTTGGCACAATGATACTCTGGAACCATCTCTAAATGCTGCCCTGAAAAAGCTTGTATGCCGAGATACCCTCCTGCTGCCATGTTCTGAGTCAGATTCTCTGAGGCTGACAGCTGCAGGGGAGATGATTTGCAACTAGCAATGCAATTTTTCTATATCTGCTGATGTTTACCTTTAAAATTATATATATATAAATATATATAAAACAGTGTCTTTGATTTTTTTTTCTTTAATTTTTGTTCTTCTGTGTGATGTAAAATGGAGGTCGGTGCAAAACAAAACGTAATTTTGTTATCTTTGATTCAGTGGGATTTCTTTATTTAAAAATAAAGGACTTATTGAAGCCAGCGCTACGTGGAGTGGCTGCGTGCGATGTTCTTGGTGGTGGGAAAGTCTCCGCAGATAAAGCAGCCGTTTCTTCCTCTGTGAAAGGATTTCCTCTGGAAAGGATCGTCTGACGTGGGAATAGATTGAGCCAAGAAGATAATCTTGCTCTTCTCCTCCCTGCCTCTAGGGGGGAATCGCTGCCCTCAGGGAAAGCCGAAGTGTGCAGTCGGTAGGTGGGAGTAGAGCACAGGGCAGGTGTGCCAGCCCTCGCTACCCCTGCCGGCTCCACCTGGAGCCTTCCTCTGCTTCGTGTCCTGGGAAGCAGAACAAGGGCTGCAGCATGAAGAGCCGTGCTGCTGTGGCACTGTCTTTGGTTGGTTGTCTTGCAAAGGAGGTGTGACTGCTTTGCCTCCCGAGCAAGCTGTTGTGTTTGCACTGGCTGGATGGTTGTCACACCTTGTTTCCCTGGGACTGCTGGCCCTGTAGAGAGCCCAGCGCAGCCAGAGGTGCCTTTCAGTCCTTTTCCGGGCCCTTGCAGCACAAGCCTGGCACAGCCCCAGGCTGGGAGCTGCTGTGTGTCCCGTGCAGCTTGGTGAATCAGCTGGGGCTGGAGAAAATGGATTTAACCCCAGCTGTCTGCCCAGACAGGCCCCATCCTCCCGGCAGCTTCAGAACAGACATCCTGTTTGGTTTGAGCCTGAGCCAGTGCCCTGATGAATGCAGCTCTTGTCAGCACCCTGCACCTCGGCTGGCTGCGGATGGGCTCTGGTCCTTGCTCTGCTAATGAAAGGCATTCGTGTGCAACTGCAGAGCTGGGGGAGGGAAAAAGGGGCATGCTGCACTGGCAGGGTGACTGGGAAGGCAACCACCGAGTCCTGAGCAGGCAGCAGCCCCTTGCTCTTCTCCAAGCCCTGCTGCTCTCGTGGCTGATGGCCAAGTGAGAAGCCCTGCATCTGATCAGCTCCTGCACGAGCCACTTTTTGCTTCACCACCTCAGAGCTTCTGGTCCATAATCCAGAACACTTTGCTTTCCCTGGCAGGGAGATACTTCAGTCTCCTCCTCACACCATTATCTGCCTCCTGCTGACTCCAAGCTACAGGTGCTGCCACTCCTCGTTGATCTCTTTCGCCCTTCCCTGCCCTCCTCAGTTACTTTTCATGGAGCTTTTCTGACCTGAGCTACTCAGATCTGAGCTCCCTGCCAGGTGCAGTGCTAGGAGAGGCAGCTTAGTTAAGGCTTTTAGAGGATTTAGGAGGGTACATTCTGTGCATCTTCCACTGTTCTGTGGTTATCATTCATCTCCTGCCCTCAGTGGCTGCTGTTCTTCCTCCCTGGCTGCCCTGCATAGCAAGAATTGGGCGCTCAGCTCTGCCTGTGCCATTGCTTGGTCTTGGTAGCACTATATCAGAACCACTGACCCAGGTCTGAGACACACTTGTTAAATGCTTCTTTATTTCTCTGCATACATGTTTTCAGCCAGCCCCCGGCAGGGGCTTCCGCCATGGCAGCCTCTGGCTGTGTTGCTCCCCAGTGACCAACTGCAGGCGCAAAGAGCTGGCTGTGGAAACAGTGTTCTTCGGCTGCATCACCCCACAGAAGTAAAGGCTAAGGCTGGAGCAGAGCAAGGCACGTGCTCGCTGCATCCCAGCTGCTGCCAGGCAGCCCGCTGCCAGGTTTGGGGACAGGAACAGACGCGGAGCAACACACCCAGAGCACCTCATTGCGAGCAGTCACTCATCCATTGCTACGGTACGGAGGTGGTTGGGGTTAGGGGACCACCTCTGATCTTATTTTACAGGGGAAGGGCAGCAGCCCCTGACTTAAAGTGCCGTGTCTTCAGCCTCGATGCGGGGCCCAAAGAGCTGCTCTGCAGTTGCTTTGCCGTCGTACTTGGGCAGGTTGCCACCAAAGTCTGCTGGCAGTATGTCAGCTTCGATCTCCTGGTAGAAGGACTCCAGCTCCTCGCCGTGCACAAACACCTGGCACAAGAGGAACCCTCAGCAGAGATGGGTGACTCTGCCCACAACAAAGAAGTGACCGAGGGCCCCTAGCACTGATCTGATGGGCTGCCTGCCTTTCTCAAGACACACAGAATGTACAGGGGCCTAGCAGCAGGCTCCCCTTCCCAGGGGACGTACCCAGCTCATCCACCAGCTTCTCTCAGCCCAAGCTTGTCCCCGTGCCTCCAAAAGCTGTGAGATTTCCCCCCAGCTACACTGCTTTACCCAGCCTCTGCTGCTAGGCCCCTTCCCCACGCTCACCCTCTCCAGCAGTTTGCTCTTCAGGAACGGTTTGACCACGTTGTAGGTAGTGGTGAAGTACCAGGGCTGGTGGATGAAGTGGACAGCCTTGAACCGCGCTGGGAAGGAGTCCTAGGATGCCAAACCCAGACATGGCTGATTACAGACTGTGCTGGCCACAAGAAAACAGGAGAGGAGGCACAACAGCAAAAGAAACCCTGGCACTGCCTCCGCCCCCCTTCCCCCGCCTCCCATTTTCCCTTCCATCATCCCTTTCTTATTCTGATGAACAACAGGATCCCAGAAGATCGGCTGTCCCAGTCCTCAGAGCACCAGGGAAGCTGCAGAGCCTCCCAGATGGCTCATTGCTCCCATTTCACAAGATCACATGGAAAATGGCCTCTCCGTGATGTTTTCTCATGGTGGCAGTGTAGTGGCAATCCAAAACCCCTGCTAGTCCTGGGCATAGTCCTCTCCACCTCACCTGTAGCATGTCCACCATCTTCTTGAGCTCTGAGGGTTTGATCCCTGATGCCTGCTGCATGGTGAAGCCCTTGAAGTTCTCAATGATGCAGAACCCATTGATCTGGGTCTCTTCATTTTCCAGCAGTTTCTCCAAGATAACGCAGTAGGCACGAAGGATCTGGTTGAAAGGAGAGACAGCAGGGTCTGCTATTAGTGTGACTGCAAGGTCTCACCTCCCTTAGACCTCAGGAGGTTCCCTGGACCAATCCTGTGGAGCATTAGTCTGGGTCTGCTCAACTCCAGCTTGTTGTCCCAGCCAGCCCCAGAGCTTCAGAGCAGGGAGGCATTGCAGAGGATGCTCAACAACCTCAACAACCCTCTCAAGGTATCTCGCATCTGGGTCAGTGCTCTGATATAGTGCCAGCAAATTCAGGGCTGAGCAGAAAACAGAGCTGGAAGAACTTGTGATCTCATGCTTGAAGGTCTCTTTGCCAAGAAGCCTTTTCCATGCTGTGTGCCAGCTTCCTCCTCTGCCCTGCAGGTCTTTCCTTTCTAAAGCACCCTGATCTAATGGTGTGATGCCGCCCTTCGCTCTGTGTCATCTAGGATGGGAGATGCACACCCCAACTGTGCCCTGCATCCTGCACATCAGAAGGAAAGAAGGGGAAACCTTTGAGATGGGCCCGATTCCCCTGGCAGGATAAATTCAAAGTTCTGCATAAACCTGGATGGAGGGAGGTTGTGTGTGCCCTCACAAACGTGTGTGTGAGGGATGCTCTGCTCAGCAGGACAACCCCAGGAGCAGAACTGTTCAGGGAGCAACGGCTGGGCTGACCTCATCGAAGGTGATCTCCTCGTAGTCCCAGTTCTCGATGTTGAAGAGCATCACTACCCGGCCATATTTGTCCCTGCTGGCCAGGATGCCGGGGTAGCCTGCCTCAATGGTGCTGCGCACGGCCTCGGGGGTCAGGTTGTCAAAGAGTTCAGGGTATTGCTGGCGGAAATTCACATAGCCTGGGGAGAGACAGGAGCTGGGCAGGACAGCAGCTGCTTGCCCATCAGGGAGCCAGGAGATTGCTGGGGGAGCTCCCCGCCCCTGCTCCCCCCATTTGGCACCGCATGGGCACTAAATATGGAAACTTCCTGGGAAAATCTGGGTGAACAAAACAGCTCATCTGGGAGCCAGCACTGACAATTGCAACTCATTATCCGCCTGGCAGAAGCAAACGGGAGCAGAGTGGGACCCAGCCAATGGCCTCCTTGCTCCCTGTCCCTGCCAGCCCAGCCCCGGGACTGAGGGTGCTGGGAGGTACTGGAAAGAGGCAAGGGGCTGCCAGAGGACCCCCACCTTTCAGCAGGTCGTAGGCCCTGTGCACGTCAAACTTGCGGGCACGGATGAAGCGGAGGAAGAAGGAATCATCCTTTCCCTGCACCTTCTCGGCCACTGCCTTGCAGACATCCTCGCTGCCGGCCCGCTCCTGCACCAGCTCCCGCAGCGCTCTGACTGCTGTCTCCCTCTGCTCCTCCGTCTCATTCAGCTCATCTTTTGCCTGGGGGAGAGTGGGGATGGAGTCCTCAGCATCCACACAACGCCCTGGGGACCTGGGCTCCCCACAAGGCCACCGGACCCAGCAGCCCAGGGTGCATTTTGGTACTAAAAAGCAGTGTGGTCGGAGCACGTCCCCCCCATCCTGCCCCACTCGCAGCAGGGCCATGCCTCACCTTCTGCAGGGTGTGAGGGGGGATCTGCTGGCACCTCCCAAAAACAGGGCCGTGGTCCTTGGTGGTGAGGCGCTCCAGTTTGGTGCGCAGCGCCTGCTCCTCTTCCGAGACAATGCGGAAGGTGCCCGTCTGGGGCAAGAGGATGAGGGGCATCAGGCATCCTCTGCTGACAGACCCCCATCTCCCTGCCCACCTGCCCCACAAGGCTGGGACAGCCCCAGTGCCTTGCAGGTCACCCTAGGGAAGGATAGAGCTGCACCTGAGTGGTACAATGGGATAGGGATGGGGCAGTACTCACGACAGCAGACATGTCTTCTTTTAGCCTTGATCAGCTGCACAACACTGGAAGAGAGAAGGAGGGATTACCTGTGGGTATCTGAAGACTTTGCAATCTTGGTGCCCCATCCCTCTTGCCCCGTTCCCACAGAGGATATGCTACAAGGCTGATGGACAGTGAGAGTGCTTGAGAAACACCAGGACTGTTTGCAGCATAAATAAGCGGGTATTGATCATCTGATGCCTTCAGCATTTTTCCTTTTGATGGGAAACTGTAAGCAGAGGCATCCCTGGATTTCTGTGGTTTCTGAGGACCCACGGCCTCGTGAGCTCACCTCTGCCTGCATCCAGAGCAGCACAGGACAAGATACCAAAGACCTGGCTTGTTGGGCTGTCCCATGGTTGCCAATGGACCTCATGCCAGCCCAGGGAACCCTGGCACTGCCACGGTCCTACTGAGCAAATGGGGTCTCAAATGTTACCCTTGGCCCTTGGGCTCTTCCTGCACCACTCCAAGGCTTGTTGTCCTCACCTTTGCTTGAGGCCAATGCAGAAAACCTTCAGGCAATGCCTTGTCTTCTTCCCCTTAATGCAGGCAAATGAGGAGGAAGGCCGCCCTCCTCATCACCAGCCCAGCACCCATCCTGCTGCTCAGCCCATGTCAGAGATGTCTCTGCCACATGTCCCAATGCCTCCAAGGGTTCCCCCACAAGCACCCCAAAATCAAACCCATCTCTGGAGGTCAGGGAAGTCCAGGTTATGGCATCCAAAGCCAATGTTTGAGGTGTGCATTGTCCCCATACTCACCAGGGTCAGGGAATGCCAAACCGTCCGTGGAGGTTGAGGGCCTGGGGGCTGCTGGAGCAGGCTGGGCAGCAGGACTGGAGTGGAGCAGCACGAAATCCCAGCAAAAGCTTTGTAGAGTCACCGG
Source organism: Pavo muticus (assembly GCA_016647715.1). Taxonomy (NCBI): domain Eukaryota; kingdom Metazoa; phylum Chordata; class Aves; order Galliformes; family Phasianidae; genus Pavo; species Pavo muticus. The sequence goes on along the minus strand of JACDJE010000002.1, from coordinate 2,715,637 downwards.
GTTGGGATTAGGCCGTCACAAGGCATCAACTCCCCTCAGCTTTATAATTAAGTCCGCGTAAACCAGGCAGGAAACCCCACTAAAGCCTTCCAAAAGGCTGATGGGGAGAGGGAAGGAGGGAGCAGGAGGGCTGCAGGGTGCGCGGAGGGGCGGGATGCTGGGCCTGATTAACGGTGTATAAAAGCTTCCCATTGTGTAACTGTGCTCATTAGTGCGGGGCCAGGGGTGGGCAGCGTGCCACCCCCTGCCTCTGCCCCAGGAGCCGGGTGAGGGTGCAAGGTGGAGCTTGTAGTGATCCCAATGCTTAAGAGCAGTCAGCCCTTGGGATGTGGGCACAACATGGGGGAGAGTCATGGGGATGGCGGCCAAGCGGGGCCTTTGGGGGTGTCTTTGCGGGGCTGGTGCCACACTGTGTGCTCCCCCAGACCTGGGGATGAAGCTGCAGTGGGAAATGAGAACAGGGGCCCATTGAGACCGGGCCTTGGCCACGCTCCCACTGCTCTGGGGATTTGGGGTAGCGGAGGAAGGGGCTTACACAAGGCATGTTTTGTAACACGCGGATTTAGGGATTGCTAACACTGCACAGGGCTCCTCGTGCCCCGTGCCCGGCCTGGCGCCAGGTGATCGTGCCCACGTGAAACCCTTCGCAGTAGCCAGGACAGCTCCGCGAGGGGGACCTCAATGGGCGCTTTGTGCCCAGGGATCGCGCCCGCCCCCCCGCCAGCTCACGCACCCTCACCGCACGCGGGATTCGAACCCACGGGTACCGTAGGGACAGGGGTACGCAGCTCTCGGGCAGAACGGAAGTGACGTATGGGAAGGCGGGACTTGTTGCCGTGGCGACGAGAGGCGCTTCCGGGCGGGAATTTCGGCGCTGCGGCGGATGACAGCTATTGCGCCATGGCGCAGCGCATCCTGCAGCTGGCGGCCGAGGAGAGCCCCGAGCGGCTCCAGGAGGCTCTTCAGGGCCTGGCGGAGGACGAGGTGCCTGGGTGAGGGGGCGCTTCGCCGGCTCTGTCAGGCGGGCGGGGAGCGGCTTCTCCTGCTCTCAAGGCGCGGGCTGAAGCGGGGCGGCTCACAGCGCGGCCTTCTCTTTCAGCTGGGTGACATGGTGACGAGGCAGGCCCTGAGTGGCAGGGAGACGGCAGCGCTGCTCAGGGGGATCTTCAAAGGTGGGTGATGCGCCTGGGGGCTGGTGGGGACAGGGGCTGATGAGGCAGAGAGGAGGCAAGAGGGAATGGCTTTAAACTAAAAGAGAGGAGGTCTAGGTTAGATGTTAGGGGTTTTTTTTCATTAAGAGGGCGGTGAGGCCCTGGCACCTCTGCCCAGAGAGCTGTGGGTGCCCCATCCCTGGAGGTGCTTGTGGCCAGGTTGGATGGGGCCCTGGGCAGCCTGAGCTGGTGGGGACACCCAGCCCGTGGCAGGGGGTTGGAGCTGGGTGGGCTTTAATGTCCCTTCCCAAGCCATTCTGTGATTCTATATGGGATTTTCTTCTGGGAGCCTTTAGGTGTCTTTCAGTAGAACTGAACTGGCCACCTGAAACTGAATTGCCAAGCAAATTGTTCTCAAAATGTTGGTGCTTCCTGACTGTGGACAGCAGGTTGAGAGAACCAAAGAATGTGACAACAGTGCTGAGCGTTGCAGCTGTTTTATCCTAGAGATTCTCATTTCCTCTACTCTGCTTTTTTTATCTATTCTGTCAAATACATAAACTGGGGAGCTGCAGTTGGGTGGCAGTTTAGCCCTGCAAGTTTCCTGTGTAGTGACACGCTGTTGCTTGTATAACTCTTTCCCCGTTCTTTATTTTCTCATGATAAGGCTCCCCATGCTCCCAGCAAAGCGGCGTTCTCAGGAGGCTGCAGGTTTACAAGCACTGCGTCCTACTGGTGGAATCAGGAGATCTGCACGTGGGCAAAGTGTCCGAAATCGTAGGGCTGCTGATGCTGGAGGTAGGAGCTTATTTGGGCTGGCTTTCCTGTGGTCTTCTGGGTGTCTTTTAGTGAGCAAACTGAGGCACTTCACCAGACCTTCTGAGGAAAATGAGTTATGTCCTGTCCACGGATCTGCTTTGGCCTTGGAATATGCTGTGTGTGTAAATATGAGCCTTGGATATTTAGACCTGAACTCCAAAATCACAATTGCTTTTATTTGATTAGCTGCTCTGTTCTATGAAGGACGGTATAAAATAGAGGTCTTGGGGATTAACTCATTTTTTAGAGATGCTGCACTGTAGGAAATGTTGTCCTTTTCTGGTATTTGGTGAGCATGTGGACATGTACAAGGAGTTCTCCTGTATTCCTCTTCCATGTTTTTCCACCTCCTCCCAGGCTCGCCAGCTGCCAGGCCACGCACTGGCTGAACTTGCCACCTTTTTTGTAGAGGTTATTAAGGGAGGCAGCCTGTCTAATGGGAAATCCTTGGAGCTGTTTGCCACTGTTCTTACCACGTTGTCCAACTCTAAGGAGAGCCTGGCTTATGGGAAAGGTAACCCTTCTCATCTCCTTCTCCCCAGTCTGTCCTCGCTCCCTCTGAGCGGGTTCCTAAAAGACTTATGTTTTTTCAGGTGAACTGAATGGGGAAGAATTTAAGAAGCAGCTGATAAATACCCTCTGCTCCAGCAAGTATGTGCGTCTCTGCCAGCTCCACTGTGCTGTGGTTTGTTTAAAAACCAGTCAGTGCCTATTTCTATCTGGGCTTCTTGCAGTGTTTCCTTTGCCACCCTACAGTTATGGAGCGAGTTAAATCTGCAGTCACTGGATGTGTCCACACTCCTGTTGTCTCCTCTTAGTTGCGTGGCATGTTATGTTATGTGTTTCATGTTATGCTTTGAGAAGGAGTTCAGTGGCACTGCCTGTTTCCTGTTCTAACATCACTGGATCTGTGCCCACCGTGACAGTGTCTTTTCTAGCTGGAGGGGTGAGGGAATGCCCCATTTGCAGGTTTTGCAATAGAGTCTCATGAACAGATTGCAGGAAGTGCTAGGTTTTATTCTTATCTTGATATTTGTCATTGTGGGGGCCAGGACAGTTTGGAACCATTCTAAGTCTGGATAATTGGGGTGGCAGTGGTGATTCTGGTTGGAAATTCGGCTTCTAATCTTGATATGGGAGGCAGGGAAACTGGATAAAAGGGTAAAAAGTCATTCTACTTTCTCTCATTTTTCTGACCAGTGTTTGTTTTACCAGGTGGGATCCTCAGTGTGTGATACATCTTGCCAACATGTTCAGGTAGTTCTGTTTCCCTTTCGCAAGCATCGATGCTTTCTTGTGCTGCAGTTTTGTCCGTGTCCCGTTTCTTGTGTAGCTTGGGGAAAGTACAAACTGAGCCTACTGGGCACAGCTCCATGAACGCTTTGGTCAGTGAACATCCACATCAGGTCCACGTGGATACAAAACACATCTGGGCAAGCATGCTCCAAAGACTGCTCTGAGCCTGGAGTGCTTCCAGCTCCTCACAGCCACTTGTTTAGTGGCCATTGGCAGCTTAAGAGCAGAGGCTTTGGTTGTATTTTCCTTTGTATGCCCAGTGCTATAGAGAATGTTGCTAGTGCTCTTGATCTGAGTTACAGACCAACCAGTGGCTGTGTGGTTGTAGGGGTTTTGCTCCTTGCTTGTAGTTGCCTTTTGAGTGGGATTGTGATTTTCCACATGTGAGCCTTGACAGATTTACAGTGTGTTAATGAACAAGCATGATGTGAAGGCAATGCAAGCACTGAAGGTTGAGTAGTATCCTGAGAGTTCTGTGGCAATTACTTCTGCTGAGGACTTTGTGAGCACCTATGGATTGAATCTGCTGTGGGATTCTGAAAGAAATGAATAAAAATGATGAGGCTGCATCTTTGATTCAACAGGGATATTCCACTCTCAGGAGAGGAGCTGCAGTTTGTGGTGGAAAAGGTCCTTAGGATGTTCTCCAAATTAGACCTGCAGGAAATACCCCCCCTGGTCTATCAGCTGCTGCTGCTTTCCGCAAAGGTAAGCTGTGGGAGCTGGTCTCCCTCTGAGCATGGATCATGAGGAGAAGTAAACACAGGCTGAGGCATGGGCTGAATTTCAGGGCATTCTGATTGCTCCCACGTTGTGCTGCGGAGCCAGCGGTGTCCCAGGACATCATCAGGCTTTTGGTTTTGTTGGTTTTGCTCTATCTTCAGCCTGGAGGAGCTCAGAGGAAGATACAATTTGGTTCTTGCTTGTGGGAAACTGTAACAGCAAACCTTTGGGAAGTAAGGGCTGACCTCAGAGCCAGGAGGCAGCAGAGTGGGTTGTCTTCAGTATTTAAGTGTGGCTTTGCTCGCTGTTTGTCATCTGCCTGCTTCTATTAAAACAACGGCTTGTACAGTCTGACTCTCTTCTGGGTTGTAGTCTGACTTGGACTGGGAATGTCTCACCTCCTGTGCTTGTCCAGCAGGCAGAGGCTGCCAGGTACATACCTGCCCCTCCTCGGTGTTCTGGCTCTTTTTCTTTATTTGTGACCAAGTACTTGATCAAGACAAAGACAAATCATCCATCTGTTACAGGACGTCATTGGTATCCGTTGGCCAAAATGTAATGCCAGAAATAAGGGTAGGAGTTTGAAAGCCTTCCTAATTTATCAGTTGGAAAGGATCTTTCACCAACCAACAAACAAAAACACACCCGAGACATTCCATTTCTTGCAACTCTTCAATAATTGCAGGCAAAGGAAGTAGACAGACTGAACCAAGTAACTTCAGCTAGAAGTGAGCTATACAAGAGCATTCCCCCACCTCAGCAGTTTATCGAGGGTGATAACGAGTACCAGCACGTTTGTAATTGGTGTGGGAATAGAGCGTGCTTCTCTGGGATCCTGCAGGCTGTGCAGTTGCTTAATGTAATGTTCTACCTCACAGGGCAGTAAGAAAACTGTTTTAGAAGGAATCATCAGTTTTTTCAATCAGCTGGACAAGAGACAAAAGGAAGAACAGAGGGTGCCTCAGTAAGTTCCTTCTGTCATTCCCATCCCCATACCCAAGTAGTAACCTTTGTCCTGCTCAGTATTCCTTGACTGTGAGCTGTCAAATCTTAAATGAGTACAGACTCCTTGACGCCTAAGAAATAAGTCATGGCATTGGATGGCTTGGTGGTTTTCTTAAGGTTTTTTTGCTTGTTTTTTTTTTCCTGATAAATCTTACAGATCAGCAGACCTTGAGGTAGCCACGGTGCCCCTAGACCAGCTCCGCCACGTGGAAGGTACTGTTATCCTGCACATTGTTTCTGCTATCAACCTGGACCAGGACATTGGCGAGGAACTAATCAGACATCTAAAGGTATGAACAGGCACTGGCTTTGAAGGTGTTGAAGCAGGGCTTTTACAAGCAGTGCTGGCTGTCTTTAGAAGAGATTGAATCATTTTATGATCATTTTATGACATTATGAAGCGTTAAGTGTAAAGAGCTGTGTTCCTTTCTGTACCACAACAGCAGTATAATATAAGCCTGGTAGCTTTCTTTGGCTTGTGAGGTCTTGCAGTTGAAGTAGCTTACTGTTTTCTAGACTGAGCAACAGAAGGACCCTGGTAAAGCCCTGTGTCCCTTCAGTGTGGCCCTTTTGCTTTCGATTGCAGTGAAACACAGACTGCAAGAGCAGGTATGTATGAGGTAAATATGCAGAGAACTTCAGTGGGATTGTACACTGCACTGTCTTGTAACAGAAAGGAAGAATGATTAGGTCACAGTCATACCAGAATCAGGGTAAAAGTGGCTTCAGGATGCTCACGGGGAGGCAGTTAGATTAGAGGTACACTGTGGTTTACCTAACACTATAAAAGACCCTGGAGCAATATCAGAATTGTCCAGAATCATGATTCCTGCAGGGTAGTGCTGTAGTGTGGGAAGGGAAGCAATGCCTTCCTTTTCTAATGTCTTGGCTCTGTGGTAGCTACCCCAGAGCGCATCTGGCTGGCAGCAAGTTACCCTCCTTGAGGCACTTAATGAGGTTGGTGTATTTGTTCTATGAAAGAAGTGAGCTAAGGCTTTTGGCAGATTAGTTCTGGCTGGAACATAGCCAAGACTTTACAGATCCCATTTCAAAGATCATTTCCTCTCACTCTGTGATTTTTATGCTCCAGATATTTGATTTCTTGAAAACATCAATCACAAGAAGCTGCAAGGACCTGCAGATCCTACAGGCCTCCAAGTTCCTGCAGGATTTGTGTCCTCAGCGATATGATGTAACAGCTGTAATTCTGGAGGTGGTGAAAAATAGGTGAGCTGTTGCCACGTGCTGCAGAGTGCTCGGTGGACTTTGGAAGGGGGAGTGTTTCAGCCTTGCTGGAGTTCTCTGGGATCACAAAATCACTGCTGACCTGTTGCCAGCAGTGAACAGTGTGAAAATCCAAAGGTTCTATCACAGTTTTATACTGGAGAATTTAAGCAAACAAAAAGATAGATACATAAATCTGCCCCTCCACCCCAAACCTTGGCGTATGATGTTACAGAGGACTAACCTGATCAGAACTGTATCTGTTTCCTAGTAGGAGAGAAGATGAAGGTATGAGTCATACTGCTGGCTGCAGTTTGTGTTCTGCTCGAGGCATCAGTGATAGGTTCACTCAGTTGGCTTTCCCCTTGTGGTCAGTCCTTTAAACGTGCTGTGGGATAGCTCTGTGATCTGTCATCAGCTGTCCTTAGTGTGATGGAAGGCATTCCTGTTCTGACTTGAACTGTAGAATCAATTCCTTCAGACTGCAGCTCAGGGTCGCTTTTGGGTGAGATCTGAGTGCAAACCATTCCCCTTAAGAAGCAAACGTGTGGACTGGATTGGAAGTGTGATGGTTGGGGAACCAGGAATGCAACACACGAGGGCTGAGTGCCTGCCCTCAGCTTAAGGACAGCCATGAGCTTGAGAGGGATGGCATTTTCCCTGGTGTGAACGAGCATCTCTCAGTTTTGGATCTGGAATGACTGTGGAAGATTTTACTATAGACTGGTCTAATCTAAACGTTTCCTGTGACTAAGCTGTTTCTTTCCTGGTCTGTTTAATGTTCCCCTCAGTGCGTTTGGCTGGGACCATGTTACTCAGGGACTGGTAGATCTTGGCTTCAGCCTAATGGAATCATATGAACCAAAAAAGTCCTTTGGAGGGAAAGCTGCTGAGACCCATTTGGGCCTTTCAAAAATGCCAGCACAGCAGGCTTGCAAACTGGGAGCGAGTATCCTGCTGGAAACCTTTAAGGTAGTGTATGGTTTGGAGAGCTTTTTTCTGGGCAAGGCTATTCTTATTCTCTCTTTGGAAATGGTATCAGAACCTCGCCAGTGGAACCCACGTGAGTACTTTACAAACAATACCGGATTTAGTCTCTGTTTTGCCTTTGTCCAGCAGAAAGAGATCATCTTCATAATGACTCAATCCTAATCTATTCCATCTGCTATGGTACTTGTGTAATCCCTGTTATACAAGGGAAACTGCATAGGAATTAGAGAAATTCAGAGGTACCAAGAAAATGTGGTAGAGGTGGGATTGAAACTAGAATCTTCTCTGAAGGGGTAAATTTGGATTTGGATTTGCTTTGTACTGGACAGGACCTGTGCTCTGATATACAGGAATATCTTCAACTTAAGTAGGTTTTGGCCTTATTGTTCCTTCTCATTTCAGGTCCATGAGCCCATCAGAAGTGATATTCTTGAGCAAGTCCTGAACAGAGTCCTCACAAAAGCAGCATCTCCTGTCAGCCACTTCATAGGTAAAAGTAAAGAGAGAAATGTATACAGCTCTGTTGATGCTTCTGTATGTGACTTCTCAGAGCCTCAGCTCCTACAGAAGTGACTTGAAGCCAAGACAATCAGTAGTTCCTTCTTTTTACTGAGGTGTCAGCTGCCTCCCATCACCTTGCATTTGTCGCAAGTGAAAAACATGTTTCCAGGCAGTTGCCATGGAATAACTGACGCACAGAAATCAGCCGCCGTCAGTTCCGAGCCTTACCTTCCTCGTCATCCTTGGTAGGTGCTTGGGAGTCCCTGGGGCTGCAGGGATGCCTGTGCTGAATCCTCTTCTCTTATACCTCAGTGCCCTCTGGTGGGGCGAGGCCCTGCAGCTGGGCTGTGAGTATGCTGCGCTTCGTGCCTGCAGTAGAACTCAGCTTGTCGAGGCTCATCCTGTTATAGCCCTATAGAAATACTTTGCTCTCCTCCCTAATAAAGACTTTTCTAGCCTCTTGACAGCAGCTGCTCCTTTTATTTTGTTCTTTTTTTCAGACTTGCTGTCCAATATTGTTGTGTCTGCTCCTCTTGTGCTTCAGAACTCATCCTCCAGAGTCACAGAGACCTTTGACAATTTGTCCTTTCTGCCCATTGACACAGTGCAAGGGCTCCTCCGGGCAGTACAGGTAAGGCTTTGCATTTCTTCCTAAGTATCCTTGTTAGTTTAGTTCCAGTGATAGCTCTAGGCCACAATTATATGCATGATCGAATAATCCTTCTTGTAAAATAAGCCTTAATACTCTGCTGTATGTTGTTCAGTGTGGCATAGAACTGTTCTTCAAGCTTGGGTTTGCATATGCCCTCTAGCCAAAAAAAACCCATATGGTGTGGTCTGGAATGGGGCCGGAACTGCTCTGTGCTGACCTTTCATCTGGAAGATGCCTAGATGCTACACTGTGGAAGACTCAGTACATGGTGTTCAGCTGAACAGCTTTAGCTGCCAGTGTTCATTTTACTCTGTCTAAGCTCCATGTCAATATTTCTCTTTACCTGAGCTGAGGTATCGCCCTGGAGTTCAACTTCTACCTGCTTGGTCCGCTCTGGGGCTGACAGTTCTTTCCCAAACCCTTGCCCTTTGTTCTCACTAGCCTGCCAAGCTATCCTGCTGCTACATCTCTCCGGGTTTAATTTTATGTTATTTTAAAATATTTTGGTTTCCCTGCTGTACTGACGACAGCATTAAAAATGAAGGGCCAGATGGACCTGAGGAAGATGAGCTCATAGGCCCCAAGGGCTTGGCATGCCATAGTGGTTTTTCTCTCCAAAGTATGTGTTCTTTTCCAGCCCCTGCTCAAAGTCAGCATGTCGGTGAGGGACTCCCTGATTCTTGTTCTCCAGAAAGCTATCTTTTCCAGGTAAGCTGGGGAGGGGATTCTTTGAAGAGATTTCTGCAGTTTTTGGAGCAGAAGTACTTTTTGTGTGCTTTGGCTAAGTGTCTTCTTACTATATTCTTCCCATAATTAGACAGTGACATCTATCCCTTCAGCCTGGGACTGTAATACAGTCGCAGCCTTACCCACTGAGACACAAATCCCAACCCCCGGATGAGTAGTGTTGGGAAATTCAGAAAGCTGTTGGGAACTCCAAATAAGAATGCAGAATTAAAACCAATTGTAATACTCTGCACAACTGAGTGCCTCCAGATGCCGCAGAGAGTTTAGACGGAGCCGCTGACTCAGAGGGAAGGTGGCATCTCAGCATTCTGATCTCTTACAAAACGGCAGAGGAACAGGCTTGTTGTCTTGGTAATGCTTTGAGCAATACATCCTGCTGTCTTCATAATGCTGTGATCACAGACTGAGGTTTGTGGGGCGATGGCTGTCTGATTATGAAAACAGAATTCATAATCGAGCGCTGTTCTTTAAGGCAAGGAGCTCGGCCTTTGGGAAAGAGCTGGGATTGCAGTGAGCAAAGCAAAACACCAGCTTTCTGTAAGGAACCTTGCAGCTCTGGAAGAGCTCTGGGAGACGCTCCCGTTTAGGTTTTCAAGGGGTGTTTAATGCTTGAGTCTTGATCTGGGGCTCTCCTTCAGTTTGAGCACTGTGAGGGCAGAAGAAGAAATGGGATGTTGTGATTGTAGAGCAAAGGAGTTCCCAGCAAACTACCAAACTCTCAACTGCTTGGGGCTGTGTTGCTCTCTTGGGGAGCGCCACTGGGCCCAATCACACTGCTTTTGTGAACGGTTTTTCATTACTGAGTTGTTCAAAAGCAAATACAAGAACTTCTTGCTTCCTTTTTTCCTTACACTTCTCTTTTCTCTCGCTGACTCACAGGCAGCTCGATGCTCGTAAAGCTGCAGTTGCTGGCTTTTTGCTTCTCTTAAGAAATTTTAAGATTCTGGGCAGCTTGACTTCTTCCCAGTGCAGCCAGGCCATTGGTGCTACTCAGGTAAGTGCTGTTCTGCAGCCTCCAGTGCAGACGTGAGACACTCTCCTTTCTAGTACACAGTCTGAAACAACCCGGAGTGGTGTGTTTCCCCAGAATGGTGATATATCTTGAGAAAGGGTTAATTCTGGAAGCAGAGCTTTTGGAAATGCAATATGCAAAGAGAAGATAGTCATTATATCTTATAGCACCAGTGTTCTGTGGAGCATTCACACTGCTCTGTGGTGGTGATACAGAGCCTGGCAGCATGCAAAGGGCTATTTCAGTGGTTGTTTAGAGGTCAGGCCCCTTATCGCCTTGCTTCTGTTCTGTGATACTTGAGAACTGCAACCAGTATAACGTGACTAATATTCCCTCTCAGGTCCAGGCAGATGTTCATGCCTGCTATAATTCTGCAGCTAACGAGGCCTTCTGCCTTGAAATCCTGGGCAGCCTGAGGCGATGTCTGAGCCAGCAAGCAGATGTCCGACTCATGTTATATGAGGTAAACATGGTTTTTCACCCTCCTTTTAAACAGCTGGCAGCAGTTTTGCAGTCTGGTTCTACCGTAGTCCCAGGTAAGTAACGATCCCGTTGTTGTGGAAAGCCATGCATTATCTCAGTTATGTTCTTTGTGGGATACATGCTTATCCCAGGAACCTTTCTTGCAGTCCTTCTGCTTTGTTTTATTTTGGACCATTACAGGCCCTAAGGCATGTTGAGGTATTTTCCTTGTCTGGTGCAATGCTTAAGAGTTAAAATGTGTCAATGTCTGTGGTGTGGCCTAGGAAATGGAAACGTTTGCTGCTCAGTGGGGAGCAGTTGTTATAACAGGTGCTGGATAGAAACAGTGTTGCTGAATGTGAGTGGGCTCCAAATAAAGTCCTGACTGGACAGTGTGGGGAAACTTCCTTGAAGTTTCATCAGGGATCTGTTCTTTCTCCCCTCCTTTGGCAGCTTTCTATTAATATCTCTTAGATTCTTACGTCGAAGGACCTAATATAGAGAGTGATCTGTGGGTGCATGTCTTAGCTGAACAGCTAACTGTGGGATGCTAGCCTGAGGAAAGGAACACTGTTTAGACCAGAGAAATTTTGTTTCCTTCTCGACTTGGTTGGACTGACCTTTGGTGAGCTGCAAGTTTTGGGCATGGCACAGGCCTTGAGCTTTATCCATCCACTGAGATTTTTCATTTGGAAGGATTTTTGCCTCCACCAGTTTCCCTACTGACTTGTTTGGCCTTTGAAGCAGGATTTCACAGTTGGATCTAGTGCTGGTGTTAAATAGCAGTGAAAGTCACTCTGGGCTCGATGCCACTGCTGCTAGGGAGATACAGCTTGTGAGAGAGCCCCCTGCAAGGAAATTCATGCTCATTCTGATTCATACCTTCTCTCTGTTAAGCCTTTGCTTTGCCAGGTATGGGGTTTTACACTGAGCACATTGTTTCTTGCTCATAGCTACTTGCAGTGCCAAAGGGTCGTTACTGTCTTGTGACGCAAACTTGTTATGCATATGGTTCGTTTTCTTTCTCATGTAAGCCAAGTTGTCCTTCCTTCCTGTCTTCAGGGTTTTTATGATGTCCTACGCAGGAACTCCCAGCTGGCCAGCTCTATAATGGGAACACTTTTGTCCCAGGTTAGGTGCTACCCCGTGACATGGCTGCAGAAACACTAAGAATTCCACACAGAGACCAGTATAGCAAGCCATTTAGGTGAAATATTAGGCAAATAGTTCTCCCACACACTTGAAAGATGAGTAAATGCTGTGGCACTTATACAGGGAGGTGTTTGAATCCCTGCTTTGTTGGGAGTGCAGGCTAGGGAAATGTCTAGAAACTGGTTCATAGCCCATCTCAGGACACAAGATGGAAAAGATGTCTTGGAACCTTTTCCAATCCTTGACACTTCTTGCAGCATCTCAGAACCGGTGCCCAGAGAAGTGCTTCATGTGTTCCTTGTTCCTTAGCAGTCCACAACAGTTAGCCTCCCATACATCCCCAAGGATGTGTAATTATTATTGCTGTCTTCCCATAGGGACAGTACCCAAATCCTTGTAGGATCTGGGAGGATTAACTCATCCACCAACAGCGTTGCTCATGGCAACGACACAATCACATTTCCTCAATCCATTGGACAGGCTGTGCTTTCTTTGCAACAAGTAATTTTCTTCACTTTAATCATCCGGAGTTCATGCTGACTAATTCCAACTTTCCCATGTCAGTATAGGGTCTGGGAAGGGAACAAGAACAGAGCCCAGGCAGCTTTGGAGTAGCAGAGGGCAATTAATGGGAATTTGGTGCAAATATATTATATCATCATTATATAAAACTTCCCCTATTTGATTCTAATCCTGCTTCAGTGCAGTTGGAGCATAATTCCTTCACGTGCTGTGCCAGATGGCCAGCATGATCCTTCACAGATTTATTTTAGCTCCAAGTGTAGCCTCCATACCTGCCTGCGTCCTTAGGCCAGGAGGCTGCATCACTGCAGGGCCAAGCGTTCAGTATGGGGGCTGGGCAACAGGAACAGTTTAATTTTCTTCACTGTATAAAGGATGGATAACACTGCAGGTGAAACAAGTGATGTTGCACGTTGAAGCAGCACAAGAGATCAGATAGGTTAATTTCAGTGCAGTGAGCTGGCCTTCTGGCTGAGGGCATGAGCAACTGAAGAAAGAATGTTAATTACTAATAGAGCAGATGATGTGGCTGAGTTACATGTATGGTCCCATTATCACGGTGCTAGTTTTCCCTTTGTGGGACTGAGCATAAAGCTGATTGTGTTCTGTATTCAAACAACTCAAGAGGCTCAGTTACTAAGGAACTGGTTATTTTTATTCCTTGTTTTCTGTGTCAGATAAAGCAATACTACTTGCCCCAGCCAGATCTCCTGCCTCCACTGAAGCTTGAGGGATGTATAATGGCTCAAGGAGATCAAATCTTTTTGCAAGAACCACTGGTAAGAGCTATATTGGGTGGCCACAACAACAAGATCTTCTGTTTCATAGGAATTTTGTTGTGCTGCTACATGAGCTGAATACCTTCTGCTTCTTCATCCTCTTCTGGAGCAGTTCTTTTAATGACAGAGCTGGGCATGTTATACTCCTGTCTGAGGCTATATATTAGTGCTCCACTATCAAAGTGGTTCGGGGTACCTGTGTGAAGAATGCACTGGTACCATAGTTCTGTTATCCTCTGTTGAGCTCACACTGCAGACAGTGTTGTCTGAAGCTAGAAACGGGTAACTGTGTGTGGGATTACAGAAAGCTGCTTTTGGGAATTAAGCATATTCTCAAAACTGACGTGAACCTTTGAAGGCAGCTGTGGCTCTTTACATCACTGTGGCAGTCTGTCCCGTGACGTTGAGCAGCCTGTCCTCATCTGCCACTGACCTCTGTCTAGAAGGCTGAATGTGACTTGGCTGCTTCCTTCAGGCCCATCTGCTCTGCTGCATCCAGCACTGTCTAGCCTGGTGTAAGAGCACTGTGCATCTGTGCAAAGGAGCTGAAGATGAGGAGGAGGAGGAGGAGGATGTGGGATTTGAGCAAAACTTTGAAGAGATGCTAGAATCTGTCACACGGCGGATGATCAAGAGTGAGCTGGAAGACTTTGAGCTGGTAAATCAGATTTTCACTTTGACTCATTGGAAGATGACACTGACTTCTCATCGGGCTTTGAAAAGATTTTTTTCACTTATTTCCTTTACCTCTTAGGATAAATCAGCAGATTTTTCTCTGTCTTCTGGTGTTGGTGTAAAGAATAACATCTATGCCATCCAGGTGATGGGAATTTGCGAGGTCTTGATTGAGTACAATTTCAACGTAGGGAATTTCAGGTAAAACATCACATCTTGCCCTCTAGCACTAGCAGTGCTGCTGTGTTGTTCTGTGCCTTGCTCTTCAGAGTGCAGGACACAGGTTCCTTGCAAGCTCAGGATAACAGTCCCAACACAGAGTTAGTTTAGAATGGTGCTTTCTGAATGGACATGCCTTGTGACACGGACATGAACGGACATGAATTGGGAGCATCTTTCTTTTGAATGCCACGTGTTGTGGGAGATGTGAGATGACACCTTGTAGAAGGGCAGGTCAAGGAGGAATGGGTGGGGGAGGTAGGGAGGTGTCACATCATGGTTTTATCATCTAAAAAGTGTCAGTGTGTAGTTTGGCAGCTGAAACTTCAGATTAGGAGCTCAAAGACTGGAGTTTCTCTACTGATGCTTTCTACTACTTTACTGCAGTAAGAACAAATTTGAAGATGTCCTAGGCCTGTTTACGTGTTACAACAAACTCTCAGAAATCTTGAAGGAGAAAGCTGGAAAGAACAAATCTACCTCGGGCAACAAAATTGCACGGAGCTTCCTCTCTATGGGTTTCGTGTCTACGCTGCTCACAGCTCTGTTCAGGTGAGAGGAGCTGTCACAGCTGGAGTAGCTTTAAGGCCTACTCACGAGCTGCTTTCGTGGTGTCTGCATGCTGACTGGTCTTCTGCACTCTATACACAGTACAGATGTTTTAATTTCTGTGCGATGCATGCCTGGTAACATCACGTGCTGTGTGAGCAGCATCACAGTCCAGGCTGTGAAACTCGTGGTACTGACAGCTTTCCCAGACCTTGCTCATGACTTGTAATATTTTGGAGAGTTTCTGTTCTTCCGGTCATGGGCCATTCTTAGTCAGCAAATAGCAGTGTTGGAGCCCCAGTCTTCTACAGAACAGTGCTGGATATCAATGTGAACCATGCCTGTTAGTGTATCTGGAAGTGCTGGTGAACTCTGCCCTCAAAGGCTCTCTTCCACCCTGGATTCAGCTGCTGATTTCTTATGTAAACGCATATTCAGATTTTGAACTGGCAAACTGAAAGCAAGCGCTGGATGTAGAGAGGGTTGCTCTGTGTAGCGTGTTGCATGCGGTTTGAACTCTGGTGCGAAGAGGTGAAGTGCTGATCAGCCATCCGTGTGCTTTTTCAGTGCATCCTCAGTTCCCTGACAGTGCTCTTGATCCCTCAGGGACAATGCCCAGAGCCACGAGGAGAGCCTGGCAGTTCTGCGCTCCAGCACGGAGTTCCTGCGCTATGCTGTCAGCGTGGCACTGCAGAAGGTGCAGCAGCTGGAGGAGACGGGACAAACCGACGGCCCTGATGGACAAAACCCTGAGAAGATGTTTCAGAACCTCTGCAGGATCACACGGTGAGTCACTGTGGAACATGAGGGTATCAGCCCTAAAAAGCAGCAACGCGTTTGGGGGATCAGAAACTGTTTTTGCTGCAGTCATTAGGACTGCATGCAAGGTACATGTTTGCATGATGGGACGTGGAAATAGAATAAGATCACCTACACAGCAAAGAGCGAATGAGAAGAAAGGAGGGGGACCAAAAAAGAGAAGAAACATACTTAGGGGGGCAGGAAAAAGATGTTTGCCTGCACATAGAAGTGTCTTCTTTGAGCCAACCAATTTCACTTTCTTCAAAGCTTTGCTTTGCCTGACTTTACCTTTTCTGATTTTATTTATGTAGAGCCCTATAGAAACAGCTGACATCTCACAAATTCCAACTGCCAAGAGTTGAGCTCTTTTTGTCGTTGATGGATTTGATTGATGCCAGTGGTCAGTGTCTGGGTAGTCTCTGAGAGAGAGAGAGAAGACTGTGAAAGAAATGAGTCCATAAAGACGGACTTGAAATGGGAAGGTCCCTTTGGCATGTGGGAAGGATGAAGTTATTTAGCTGTGCAGGAAGAAAGCAGTGGATATTTTGCTCCTGTCAAACTGCATTCTTCTTTCAAGTGAATCTCTTTTCCCTCTTCTTTCTTACAGGAAAAGGAACTTCCATTTCGTTATATTAAAAATATGAACCTAAGGGTAGAGTGTGTGATTAGCCCTGTTCTAGCTCTTGCACTGCGCATTTAGCTTTAGTGGACCTCATGATTTTGACTCCTCCCATCCCGCAGGGTTCTGCTTTGGAGGTACACTTCAATTCCCACTGCTGTTGAAGAGTCAGGGAAGAAGAAGGGCAAAAGCATTTCCCTGCTGTGCTTGGAAGGTTTGCTGCGGACCTTCAACACCATGCAGCAGCTGTATGCTGCTAGGATCCCCCAGTTTCTACAGGCCCTGGGTAGGCACATGGTACAGTTCTGCTCTGGTCTCTAGCCTGTGTGTTCTTTATCCATAAGTAGCTAGAGGGGTCCAGCCCTTGTCCCTCAGTAGCAAGGAGTGCTTAGCAGCCATGGATTTTGATTCCAGAAGCTAGTTCCAGAGATATGTTTACCTGTTCTTAGTCTGTCAGTAGAGGATAGTTGGAGTGAGATACAGCCCAGCTATAGCCCTCTTCTATCCAAGATTTGCCTCTAACATGTTTTTGTGCTCACTAAGGTTTTGCAGTCTGTATTTCTCCCCTAGCTGTGAGCAGTTGCAGTTCTTCCCAGTTTTGGAAATAAATCCTGTGTTCTGCTCCTGGCATTTAGCTCTTTTCTGCACCTCTCTGTCTGTGCCAGATATTACTGATGGTGACGCAGAAGAAGCGGATATTAATGTCACAGAGAAAGCTGCCTTCCAGATCCGACAGTTTCAGGTAAGTACCACTGTGTGCTGCAAATGTTCCAAGGCACTGGTAATTCTGGCAGCAAATGCTGTTAGTTCTCTATTTCTTGACCACAGAATCAAGTGTGCAGTAGCAGCTTTGATGCTCTGACTCACTGGCTGCTCAGAAAAGTTTCTGATCCTTAAGGAAAGCTTATTTGGGGCAGTGTGCAGAGCAGTGTTCATGTAGTTAGAGAGCTGCAGGGTCCCGTAACGCTGCATAAAACATACTTGACTGAACTGAATGTGGTCCTCTGTGTAAGCACTCATAACAAAGAACAGCACGTGCTCTTTAGAAGAGTCCTCTTTTTTTTATATTCTCTGTCATTCTTGAACGTTTCCAGTTCCTTTATTTGCTGAAGCTTCTGGCTGTTTGCATCTTAATATGGCCCTGCAAGAAGCATGCATACTTATGGGCTCTGTCCTTCCTTTCCGTGATCAGAGGTCTCTGGTGAACCAGCTCAGTAGCGCTGAAGATGACTTCAACTCCAAGGAAATGCAGTTACTCATCACAATTCTCTCCACTTTGTCCAATCTCCTGGACCCAGGCTCTCAGCAGGTAATTCACAGCCTTCTCGGGGCGGTGGGGGTGTGCGTAGTAACCAGAGGTGTGGAAAGAACATCAGCAGACGGGATTGATATCTGAGAGCTTTGACGTGTGTGTGTGTGTGTGTGTGTGTGTGTGTGTTCTGCCTTCTCTTGCAGACTAGACCATGTTAAAATTAGTTTTGATAAGTTGTCAAGCATTATCTTGTCAAATGCCTGCAAGAACAGTGAAGAACAAGTTGCCTTCCCACACCCCCTCCTGCATATTCTGATGTTACCTTTGGGCATGTGGAGTCTGAACCGCTTGTTCTCCTGAGCGGGGACTCCTAGCAGAGCCTGGATGTGGTGTTGTTTCCACATGGGAATAAAGCCAAAATAGGCCAGCAGATTTGTGACCAGTCCAAATACAGCTCTTCAGAAAGGACTGGCTCAATGCCTGGCTCATTCCATGCAGGAGGCATTTGTGAAAGTAAAGACTGAAGGTGCCCCAGTTTTACAGACTAGAGACTGCACTAAAAGTGTGCCAGAAGTCTGGTGTCATCACTTAACTTAGATTAAATGGAGCTGTTACTCCATCCAAGGGAACACGTAGCATTGCTGTGTACTGGATCTCAGCTTTTCACTTGTTTGTAGGTTGTGTTCTTTGCAGAACGTAACAGAGTATGGCTGAATGCCCTTCTGCCAGAAGGGGACTCTGCTGGTCTCTCTTTGCTGTGTGTGATTCATTATCTTGAATGATTTGGGTTTGTTTTATTTTGTTTTTTATTAATTCTGTGCTTTGAATTCAGTTTCAAAGCCGTATCTTTTCTCCCCTTATACAGTTCCTTCAATTCCTTACGTGGACAGTCAAAATTTGCAAAGAGAATGCTTTAGGTATGTAAGCTCTGAGGGGTACGTTCAGATCTGATGTGCCACAACTGATAGAGGACTCTTGAATGCTCTGCTGTTGCATCTGTCCTGTTTTCACCTCTTTGTTGCAGATACATTCGGGTACATTCAGGTCCCATTCAGTGGCAGATTGCCATGACTGTGGTTATTAGCATGGCTATTAGGAAAGAAACTCCATCTCTATAAATATTAACAAAAGAGAGGCCACTTGGCTTTTTACTCTTGTCATTCAGATCTCTAGCTCAATTTTGTATTTATCCACTGCAAAAACATTACTCTTGATGTACCTTGTTCATACTGTCATTGCTTCTGGTCACCACTTTGCTATGAGCTGGGGGCTCTGTTTGCTGTATTCCCCCTTGTAATATTATATTGTAATATTATATGCAACCCCCATTGTTGTAACTGAAGGGTTTTGATTCATCTACCGTGTATCACTTCTGTGAGCTTTGCCTGTTACACCCGTACTGAGTCTGAGGCCTCCCCTCACTGGGTGTCCGATGTTCCTGAACAGCTCAGGGAATTCTGCATCTACTGACACCCTGTTTTGTTTTCTCTTCCCCACAGAGGATCTCTCTTGCTGTAAGGGTTTGCTGACTTTGCTATTCAGTCTCCATGTTCTGTACAAGAGTCCTGTCAGTCTGCTGCGTGAACTTGCACAAGATATCCACGCTTGCCTGGGAGACATAGATCAGGTATGATGCAGAGTCCACAGCAGCTTAACTCGCATCACTTAGTGCTGTCACAGCAGAATCCATTTCATCTCTGGAGCAAAACGTGTGACGGCAGCTGAAGTTTTGCTCACCAGAATTTTTCTCTCCCTCCACCAGGACGTAGAAATAGAGAGTCGGTCCCATTTTGCCATAGTGAATGTGAAGACTGCAGCCCCTACTGTCTGTGTGAGTCACAACTGTGCATGAAACAAGCAGCTGCTCTTTTACAAGTGGCTTGTAGATTCCTGTTGTGCCAAACTCCTCCAACAACTTGTTTTGTTACTGTTTCTGTTTTAGCTGCTGGTTCTGGGGCAGGCAGATAAAGTCCTTGAAGAGGTGGATTGGCTTATCAAGAGGCTTACCATCCTGGGATCAGACACATCAGGTAATAGGAGTGGCCCACTCTTAATGTTACACCTGTGTCAGAGACAGGTGAAGATAACGAGCAAAATGATATTTGGGGATTTTGAGGTGGTGTCATTTGAGGGTAGGTTAAGCTCTCCCTTGAACTGGCTCCACATCAACAGTGTAAGGCAGTGAGTTGTCACAGAACTCCTCCAGTGACTATTTTCCCTGTGCCATGCTGTTGCTATGCACACCTGACAAAAGATGGTCTTTTGTGTCTCCCACCTGCGTAACTGAGCTCATTAGACGTACATTCATGTGCTATTCATCTCTTTCTTCTAGAAGACTCCACTCAGGCATCAAACCAAACCCAGGCTCTGGAGAAAGGTGTGATTCTGCAGCTGGGAACTCTGCTGACAGTTTTTCATGAGCTGGTGCAGACAGCACTTCCTGCAGGGAGCTGTGTGGACTCACTGCTGAGAAGCCTCAGCAAGACATACGCAATCCTCACCTCCCTCATCAAGCATGTGAGTGAAGCTCTGCTGGCAGTGGAATGGCTGGGATCTAAAAACTTTTTCCACATCTGCTTCAGCAAGCTCACAGTGACCCCTGGCAGCAGCTACGCTTAGGGCTGGGCTGTTGATCTCTTGTATAAGATGAGTCTTTTTTCTGTTGCCTTTCATGTGCTCATTTTCGTGACCTTTCTACAGTAATGGCAGCTATACCAGAGGAGATAAAGAAAAGCTTTTCTCAAGCTGACTTTGGCTGTGCTTGGCTTTGAGTGATTCCAGTGCCTCTTTTAGATTCTTCAGTGTGCAACCATGTGCCACAGTGAACAGTGCCAGCAGTGTTCTCACGGTGCTCAGCAGTCCTGCCCTTTCCACTCATTCCCACCCAAGGCTTGAAGCATTGGTCCTGGGGCAGGGGGGATGGGAGATGAGGACATGGGAGCCAGTCCCTCTGAACATGGGGATCTCCTCATGCTTTCTTAGCACTCCTTTCTTAATTGGTCAGTGGTAACTGGGTGAGCTGCTTTGAGCCCTTGCCTGGAAACACAGGTTACAGGATGGGAACAGTGCAATCTAGAAGAGACTCACTCCTGTTTTCTTTGCAGTATATCCAAGCTTGCCGCAGCACCTCAAATGCAGTTCCTGGGAGGCTGGAAAAGCTGGTGAGTGTGAGCAAATCACTGCAGGACATGGCTCACTGCCTTCAGCTGGGAGTAATCCCAGCCTCTCTGCTTCTTTGCAGGTGAAGCTCTCGGGTTCCCATTTGACCCCACAGTGTTACTCATTCATCACTTACGTACAGGTAAGGCATAAATTAACCGTGGCAAAATCACACTTAAGTCTATCTGATGCTGAGTGGTGAATCAGGTGCAGTGCATGGGTACCTTTTATGATAGCTAATCTTCTTGACTTGACTATAGCTTAAGATATTTCAGTACCGTTGGGGCCAAGCATGTTGATTTCTGTTCGGGCAGGGGAGGGAGAATGTTTGGGGAACTCTTTTTTCTTTTTTCTCTTTTTTGTTTTCTAATCCCACCCCCTTCTGTTCCTGTGGGTTTTTTGGATGAAGTTCATGTGTTAGCTGGCCAGAGCAATGACTTCCGTGGCTTTACTTGGCCTGTCTTTCTTCCCTGCTTACCCTATAATGCCCTATCTCTTGGTTTCCTTCTTCAGAACATCCATAGTGAGAGCTTAAGCCTTGCAGAAGAGAAGAAAAAGAAGAAGAAAGAAGATGAAACTGCTGCAATCTCCACAGTCATGGTGAGACTGACTAAAGTCTATTAGAACTTGGGCTAGGCTTGAAATCTCGAGATCCATACCTCAGGGCTCATTTTATTTGGTGGCTTCTTAGACATCACCAGTGACACGTTGGCATTTGGACCTTTAAGTAAAAATCTGATTTCTTCAACCTGAACTTCAGAGGGAAGTTTCAGGAACAATGGAACAAATAAAACACTTTACTGTAAGCAAGCTAAAAGCTCACAGGGATGAGACAAAGGTGAAGTCTGATTTGTTTGTATCGTCTGGTTATTTTATATTTGGAGTAAGCTATGACATGACAGCTCACTGCCTGTCAAATACAGGCTTGGAGGGCCTTTGCAGAGACAAGTTTTTCTTAGGCTGTCAGGCATATCAGGGCCGTGGACTGTAAAAGTACAATACTTGGAAGAGCCTCACTGCAGAACTGTTCTGGGAGGCCATTTAAACCCAGTAACAAACTAGGCTGGCAAGGCTCGGTGGGGCAGGCTACTGAAAAGACAGGTTTCTAAAATGGGGGATGATTTGGTTTCTGTGTCATGCTACACCATCATCAGACTGGGGGAATCTAAGCTGCTGATACAAGTACAGGTGCAGCACTGTGCCATAGCTGGGATACGTGTTGCTGATGACTGTACAAGGGAATCTTAAGGCTGTTCACTTCTAATCTGGCTCTTGCCCTCTTTTCCACATTTCAGGCTAAGGTGCTTCGGGAGACCAAGCCAATCCCAAACCTGATTTTTGCTATAGAGCAATATGAGAAGTTCCTTATCCATCTTTCCAAGAAATCAAAGGTAATATGAAGCAGAGGTCTTCTGTGATCTGAACTCAGTGGAACGGTATTATCATGGCATGGTGGAGAGCTACTGCTGTTCCACCTTGAAAGAACAAGATCAGATTGCTGCTCAGATTAGGAGAATGTAGGGGCCTTACCCCTCTTTCAGCCTTTGCTCCTCACCCACCACTACCAGACTGCTGATATCAGGGTGACAGCAGGTGGCATTGGTAGTATTGAGCGAGCATAAATTGAAGCTCCTAATTCCAGCTTTCCTCCCCGCTCTCCCCCCGGCACAGTTCGTAAATGGGAGAGAGATGTATGTTCATAGATGTACCAAGATGAGGTACTGTATGAGTCAGAATCTAGCTGGCAAGCACTTGGCTCTTGTAAAGAGAATGGGCTACTGGACTTCATAGGGGCAGGTGCTTTTTCACCTACTTCTTGCTTCAGTCTTACCTCATTGTTGTGGTGACCTTGTCCTGGTGTGGTGCAGAGGACTAGACAGAATAGGAAATCAAGGTCATGGAATGGCTCAGGTCGGAGGGGACTTTGAAGATCATCTAGTTCCAACCCCCTGCCATGGGCAGGATTGCCACCACCCAATCAGCCTGACCAGGGCCCCATCCAACCTGGCTTTGAATGTCCCCCAAGGATAGGATCTCCACCACCTCTCTGAGCAACTCGTTCCAGTGCCTCACCACCCTCCGAGTAAAGAATTCCTAACATCTAACCTCAGTCTCCCCTCTTTTAGCTTAAAGCCATTTCCCCTTGTTCTATCACTATCTGACCATGTAACAAGTCATTTCTCCCACTGCCTGGAAGCTCCCTTTCAAGTACTGGAAGGCTGCAATAAGTTCTCTTCTCCAAGCTCTTCCCTTATGCCATGATGCTCTGCCCCCTCCCCCGCTTTCACTTTGGTTGCTGCAGGTGAACTTGATGCAATATATGAAGCTCAGCACCTCCCGGGACTTCCGCATCAACGCATCCATGCTAGACAGCGTGCTGCAAGAGCACAGCACAGAGGATGCTGAAAATGAACCAGACAACAACCAGGTGAGAACTCGTTTACCTACTGTTACTGATGGGTTTCCCCTCTCGTGCTGCCAGGTATGTGTGTCTGCTGTTTAGGTAAACGTAACCTTAGCAGAGTTTGTCTCAACTGGGTTCATCCTCACTTTGATTCTAAGCTGATAGGAGTGAGTGAACAGGACTGAAGTCCCCTATGGTCCAACCCTTCACCTTTATTGATCTTTATGTCTGTGTACCAGTTGCCTCTATCTCTGGTCTTAGAGGACTGAGACTGTTTAAGGCCTTGGTGTTTGTGTCAGCAAGCAGAGGTCTGTCACCACTACCTCTGAGGACCAACTGGCTGGCATCCTTTAGCAGACAGTGCTGGAGAAGGCAGCACAACCTGTGCTGGACAAAAACCAGACCTCTTTTCTTTGCTGATTGTCCAAGTGTTTATTGGTGCTTCTGTCTGTATCTCCCTGAGTGTAATCACCAAGCCAAAATCCAGCACTGCACAAACACTCCCTGTCTTGTGCCATTCGTAACCTGGGCTCTGAGTTGCAGCATGAATTAATGGGGTCCTTGGGGAAAGCTTCAGGGGGTGAGAGGAGTCCCAGATCTCAGGTCAGTTTTGCTCAGGAGAAGAGAGTGCTAAATCCTGTTCTGTACGCTTAGCTTCTTGAAGTAAGCGTTCATTGGGCTACTCACACACAAACATTCACACTCAGTTCTCTCAACTCTATTTCTCTCCAGTCCAGCACAGCAGAGCAGCCAGATGAAAACCAGGAACCCCAAAAGAAAAGAAGGCGAAAAAAATAAAACGTGTGCTTGCAACTGCTGCCACCTCCTTCTTTCTCCTCCAGTGCCTGTGCTGTGGCAGCCCCACCTTGGTCTTGGAGAACTGCATGTACAGAGATGATTGATTGACTCTGGCTCCTGCCAATTACTCGAGACTTCTTTCTTCATCCCCATGGGTGTGCAAGCAGCGACTCTGTCAGGTGTCTCAGGTTTTAAAGCTGGCTGCTGCCCATTCAAATATGCATGCTCTGCCACTCAAATGTGCTGCTATGGAAATCTTCCTCAGGCACATCCTTTTCTTACCAAGAGAAGGAAGCGACGCAACCAGGATCGGTCCCTGCCATGTGTGTGCTTCTGAAAGGACAGCCAGGTTCCTGTGTGCTCTCTGGACAACTTGCACTTTCTGGCACTCTCACATTATCACTTCTTCTCCAGCGACCCTTTGGTTATTTCAATTATCTGATATATATCCAGTGCTTCTCCTGGAAGACAATGGGACGATCAGTTCCTTGTGTGCTGCAGTATACTTAGAGGCTGTACAGCATCAGAGTAAGAGAGTAACAGCCACTCTTTGCTTTTGGTACAAAGCATGTAACAAGTATGGGGCAAGAAGCCTTAAATTTATTCAAACTTCTGTTCTGTGCAGTGCTGGTAGTGCAGAAAACAGCACCAGGAGGAAGTTGGAAACAAGGACTGTTCTCCCTTGAAGGTTGCTGCTGTGCATAGCACATAGACACCATAGGAGACAGGTGACAGCTTCCTCTGGAGAGCCAGCAGCATGGGCTGCGTTATGCTTCTGCTGACCCTGATGCATTGCACTTGTTTAATTTGCTTTGTTAATGACCCAACAGGTGTTTTTTCCACAGGCACGCTTTGCCTGTAAAACTCTTAATAAAGGTTGCCTAAGGGTGAAGCGTCTGATGTTGTTCAGCGAGGTTCTTAACTGCCAAAACATTGCTGTGTATCGACAAGGTGCTATTTAAAGCAGCTCCCAGCCAACAATTAAGTGTTCGTTTGCAGCAGTTACAAGGTTATGCTGAGTGCAGATAGATAGGAACAAGTGTAAGCCTTGGGATTGGTGGGGAAGAACACAGCAGTGCTAAGGCTGAAACCTGCATCGTGGGCAGCTCCCTGAACACAGCTGGGGGAGAGGAGGGAAAGCACTGAAGGCTGGGAATGGCTGGGCCTGGATAGCAAAACACAAGCCTATACAGGCACCTCATTTCAGAGAAAACAAACAATTCAACCTTGGGCTGTATTTAAAAGACTAGAGGAAGGCTCATCTCTCATCTGAGGGGCACGGAGCCAACCTGCATGGGGTGACAGAGCTAGGCTGATTTCTTTAGCAGTAATATTTGGCAGCAGCACAAACTGTTCAAGCAGTGAGAAAGGAGAGGATAGAGAAGCTTGGCACCAGGGTGAGGCTGTGAGGCTACTGAGGCAGAGCAGGCTGTGAGGCTACTGAGGCAGAGCAGGCTGTGAGGCTACTGAGGCAGAGCAGGCTATGGGGAACGGCTCCACTCCCATCAGTGGAGGGGCTCTAGCTGTTACAGGGGATGCGTCCTGAACAGCCACTGCTCACCTCGAGGAATGCCGTATTTCTTCTCCATGCCCGTGGGATTGGATGGAGTCGCGCAGTTCATGGTCACCTCCTTCCTTAAGCACCGGTCAATGTCCACGGCGCTGAAGAAAGCCACAGACTGCGGCAGATCCTGGAGGCCCAGCTTGTAGGCAAACATGCACCTGGAAGCACAAGAGACCGAGAGGGCGGTGCTACACATCACACTCAGCTCTGTCACACCTGACCTGCAGCACGACACGCCTGCGGGGAACAAACAAAATGTCCCATTGCAGCCCAAGCAGCAGAACCCCAAAGGCAGCACCCCATTGGAAAGCAAACCAGAGGGAGCGCCTTAGACTGAAAACTCCTTGCCACGACCTTTCTTTCACTGCAAGCACCAGCTGTTCTCTGCCAGGGGAAGCGCCGTGTGCCCTCTTTGTGAAAGGAAGCAACCAGCTACTGCTCAAAAGTTACAGCAAACCCGCTAACTTCTCTCACGCTCAGCCAGTCCTCCCCTTCCTGCATGCAGGGCCTTTGATCAGCCGCAGGTTGGGCTGGAACAAAGGCAGCTTCACAAAACATTGGGCAGCCGTTGTTGCAGATTACTTTGCACCCATGTCAATCAGCTGCTGGAAGACAAAGTGCTTTGTAACTACTGGGTAGCAGGAGGGTCAAGGATTGCCAAAGTGGATGTGGGAGGAACAGAGTAACAGTACGTTCAGCCTCCTAGGAAGAAAGGACGAACCCAGCCCCTCACTTCTGGCTAATCCTCCCACGCAGAGCAGATGTTGGATTTTCCCAGCAGGAAGCCCTGTGCCTGCAATAGCTGGAATAAAGGCACAAACATCAGGGCGCCTCCTCCTGCTGCGCACGCTGCCTGGGCACAGAAAGGCTGTTTGCTGTATCCTTACCTCAGCCCGCAAGAAAATAGCTCTGCTTTGGCCAACTCCTGTATAAACCAAAATACCATAAAGCACTGGGAAGAGGATTTCACAAAGCTGCCTGAGCTGGAGCCAGAGCAAAAGGAGCCCTGGGGGGTGTGAGGGCAGGAGGGCTCCAGGCTGAGCTTAACCCAGCAGGCACAGGCCAGGAAGGCAGCAGGGCTGCTGCTAAAGGGGCAGCAGAGCTGTGCCTCTCACTGCTGGCCCCAAAAGCAGGGAGAGAAGAGGGGCAAGCCAGCCTGATTCCCAACAGCTCACTTAAACCAAGGGCTGTTGACACATGATGGCCACGTATACAGGAGGAGATGCGCTCACAGCCCCTGCACAGCAAGGACGGAGCTGGTGACGTGCCCCTCTTGCCAACAGATTATCCCTGGAAGCCAAAGTTAGCTCTGAGCACAGCCAGCAGAGCCGCAAAGAAAGGAGCTGCACTCTAGAGCTGCCAAGCCTCCCCTGAGCAGAGAAAACCTGCCCTGTGTCATCCTGCCCGCCCTCCCTCTGCTGTCACGCTGTCTCACCCAGGAGATGCCTATCCCCACATCTCACCGTGTGAGCAGGTTGGTGATCTGCAGGGCCAGTGCTGCCCGGTAGCGGTCCTGCTCCTGCACCAGGTAGCGCACCTCGTCGTGGATGCTGATGCAGAAGCGCCCGTTTATGTCGTACTCCTCGAACAGCCACTTCATGGAGACCAGCATGAGGTGCAGGTAGTCAACAGCCGAGCTCTGCACCACCCAGTTCACTCTGCTGGTTAGAAACTGGGAAAGGAAACATGGAGAAATGCTAGGAGAGTGTCCAAGGAGTATTCCTGCTACAAGGGAGGGGGCTGGTGAAGCAGTGTTGTTGGGTTTCCTTGATGGTACACAAAGAAAAGGCACAGGACCCAACACCAATGGGTTTCTTCTGCAGCTCCATGTGCCTCCGTGGTTCCCCACCCCTGAGAAGGGCTGGACTTGGGGTTGCCATTTCAGACAAGCAGCGCAAGGAGCTCAGCACCACATAGCCACATTCTCACCTCCCCTTTGGCCACTGCAGGCTCCAGAGCCCTGCTGATATGACAGCCCAGCACCGGGGTCTGCGGCTAGGCGGACAGGGCGATGCTCTCCAGCTTGTTGAACATTTCGGACTCGGTGCCTCCAGCCCACATTCGGTGAGCCACCACCTCCCACTTCTTCTTCCTTCGGGACCTATGGGAGCAGAGGGAAGGTTTGCTGGAAGTGTGGGACAAGTCCTAAACACTCTCTATGGGGCTGGGGCAGTCAGATAATCCCTGCAGCGCTCTGCTGGGAGAGACTGGAAGAGCCCCCAGACCAAACTGGGGTGCATCTGGGAGTGGGGCTGCAGAGGAAGCTGTGCCACAAGCACCCACTGGGGTCAGAACATCTCACTTTCTCGTGGCTTCTCTCTGGATCTTCTGCACATCCTGGGCCGACACCGTACCATCTTCTGCTCTGTCCACAGCCAGCTCCAGCTCCTTCACCAGCCACTCACCGTCCTCGCTGAGATGAAACCTGGGGGAGAACCCCGCCTGGCTCAGGGTAACGCATGCCCAGGAGGCAGCCAGGACTCACCCCACAGGCAGCACCCACCTCCGGATGCCCTTCGTGACAGCGTACATCTGCTGTGCCTTCTCACGTGCCTGCTGCTGTGTCAGCCGGTGGTTGAACTGCATCAGCAGCCGCTCGGCAAATGGCTGCCCGGCCCCATAGATGCGGCCATAGTTGAAGACCTTGGCGTGCTCCCGGCTGATGCCCACCGTGGCGGCCGTCTTGCTATGCAGGTCGGTCCCGTCGCTCTTCTTCCCTTGCAGGGTCATCCAGCCGAAGGCCGTGCACCCTGCAGCGGGGAGGAAGGGGTCAAACACCGCACAGGGATGGGGTTGCGGTGCCCGAAGACACAGCCCCGCTCACCGTGCATGCCGGCAAAGTGAGCCTCGCCCAGGACCGCCGCTATCCACAGCTCCTGGGAGTCCACATCTGCACCCACCAGAGAGTAGCCTGGTGGCACCTGGACCATGGCCTTCAGCTCGCTGCCCACACGGTCAGCCTGCAGGACACGGCTCCCGGCTCAGCACACCCCACGTGCTACACCACACCCCGTGGCCCAGCCCCTGATGGCCCGCACGTAGCCCTACCCGGGCATTGCTGGCTGTCAGCCACGTGGGTTCCACGGCCCGACGGGTGATGGTGCCCGCGGTCACCACCTGTGGCAGGATGGCCCCGTAGTCCTCCTCCTCGCTGTAGGCTGGGTGCCTGTTGCATGGGCGCAGGGTGAGTGCAGGCCCAGCACGGGCCCTATGGGCTCCCCCAGCCCGGCCATCCCGCTCCGTACCTGGTCACCACACGGGGCAGCTCCCCCTTCTTCAGCCACACAACCACCTGCGAACTGAGGGACGTGGTGTGAGGAATACACAACAGAACATGCTGTCTGCACAGCCCCCAGGGCACAACGCAGCCCCAGCCGCAGGGATTCAAGGCGCCAGGCTGACCTGACCCGCTTGTGAGCGTTCCTCCAGAAGGACACCATCTTGTTGATCTCCAGGGCTCTGGTCCCATGGGTGCGGCCCACGGCAGCCCGCAGCGTGCCGTCCTCCATGCGGGGCAAGAAGTCCTTGGCGAAGGGGCTCCCCACGTTGTTCTCGTTGCCGTCCTTCAGCAGCAAGGAGATGCCAGGGCTCAACACAATGCAGCCCCACACACCCTCTGGCCTCAGCTGGGGACACGTCTGCCACCACCCCATGGGACGAGGGAGCAGAGATGGCCCCGACTTGCCTTATGGGGCAGCTTGAAGAACCAGCATCCAGGGACATTGACGTCATTGTAGGGGCCGTTGCCGTGGTGGAATGAGGGCTGGCTGCTCTCCTCTATCAGCTCTGGCAGCCCATCCTCATCCTGCAAGTGGCAGCGTGAGGTGATGCCAGGCATGGTGCCCCTCTGCTGTGCTGTGAACCCCCAGCACAGAGGGATCACGGAAACGGGATCAGATTCACCACCGCATCCTGCAGGGAACTCTGCTTACCTGCATCTGGCTCTGCTCTGCCCTGCCTGGCCGCTCCACGTCCAGCTCCAGCTGGCTCAGCTCCTCCACCTGTGGCACAGAGTGGGGCAGCTCATATAACCATCCCCAGCCTTGATTATGGAGTATTGCCTCATCCCAGACCCCGCAGCCACGCACCTTCTGCCACATGCTGCTGCCCTCCAGCACCATCAGCTCATCCTCCACGCCAGCCTCCTCTGGGGGCTGCTCCTGGCCCCTCTGCAGGCAGTGCTGCCGATACAGCCGCTCGATTGCCCTGCCAGGGCACAGAGCACGACCAAATGCTACAGCTGAGCCCCTTACAGAGCTCCGTGTCCCAGCCATGCACTCTCCATGCCCCGCACTCCCTCACCTGTGTGGGCAAACAGGACCCTCCGGCTCTGCAGAGGCTGCAGGCAGGTTGTCCTGCCGCCCTGGCACTAAGTAGCCCCAGCCGTGCTTCTCCGAGTAGTGCAGGGGGAAGCCATCCCAGGCCAGGCGCATCAGCTTCGGGGTCACCCGCATCTGCAGGCTGATGAGGCTGGGCCCCGGCACCCAGTCCTCCTCCTCCAGGCGCGGGCACAGCTTGCGGTACCAGCTGTGGGGCACGGCCACGGGTCAGGGAGCAGGGAGCAGGCACTGGGCAACCCGCGGTCCTCAACTCACCCCGGGTGGCCCGGGAGGTGCTGCAGCCTCTTGGGCTGCAGTGCGACCGTCTCCTTCAGGCGCTCCAGGCAGGTGCGGCTCTCGGGGGCTCCCAGCTCCTCCTCCTCGCCAGGGGGACCGGGGTCTGACAGCACAGAGGGCTGTACTTCCCTCCAGCCCATCGCCCTGCAGGCACCGCAGCATCCCCCCATGCTCACCTTCCTGCCACTCCTGAGCAGAGCCCGTCTCAGAGGCTTCACTGTTTATTTTCTGATCCTTCTTCCTCTTCACAGGTTTCTTCTGCTTAAATTCCTGCGTGTCCCACTCCAGATCCCAGAGCCAGGGGTCCTCCTTGTACCTGTGGGCATGCCGTGGCTCTCCCCATGCAACCAGTGCTCAGCCTGGTCCCGTGCCTCCCCCCATACCTGTCCTCATGCAGCAGCTGGCAGGCATCGTTGGCCAGGTTCATCAAGGACTTTTTCATCTCCTTCTGCAGCTCCTCGTAGGTGCCCTGAGCATCGTCCAGGTACCTCCTCCAGTTGCTGTTGACCGGCAGGTAGGACACCCCCATCTCCAGCATCCCAGCAAACGTCACGGGGTGGGGGCACCTGGAGCCCAAAGCCAGGGGTTGGGAATTGGAGGAGAGGGGACTTCCCATGGAGGGGAGCTGCCCTCCGAGCACCAGCCTACACCCAGTGTGAGCGTGCACTGCATTCATGACCTCACCCAGCCCCCTCCAGCCCCTCTCACCTCTCCATGAAGAGCGGCAGCTGCTCCTGGAACACCTCATGGGTGGCCCGGACATCGCTGGCACAGTACGACATCAGCTCCTGGGAACACAGCGTGATGTCACCAGGACTGGGAGAAGCCTCAGAGCTCAGCACAGCTCCCCCCATACACACAAATCCTTTGCAATGAGCACCAGCCATGCACCAAAGGGAAAAAAAAAAACCACAAAAAACAAAAGCTGTTTCCTGTCCCATTGCCATCCCAAGCATCACTGCCCGTACCTGGAAGTTATTCCTGACATCAGCCATGGTCCCCTTAACAAACAGCTCTCGTGCCTCCTTCTGCAGCGGTTCCCCTCCCACATACAGTGCATGCACATCCGCCAGGTTGTTGATGCTGCTGACGTGCACCCAGTCCCATGAAGAGACCTGCAGCAGGCAGACGGTGGAGGCAGAGCCCAGCCCCACAGAGAAGCGAGCAGGGAGAAGGATTAAAGGATGGTCATTCCATTCCACCCCATCCCATTCTATCCCATCCCATCCCGTTCCATTCCATCCTATTCAACCCTACTTCCATCCATTCCATCCTAATCCATCCCATCCTATCCACTTCAATTCCACTCCACCTCATCCCATCCCATTGCATCCCATCCAATTCCATCCCATCCTATTCCACCCCATTCCAACATGCTCCTTTCTATTCCATCCTATTCCATCCCATTCTCTTCCATTCCATCGCATCCCATCCTCTTCCATCCCACTCCACTCCATTCCATCCTATCCTATTCCATTTCTTCTCACTCCATTTCACCTCATCCTGACCCATTCCATTCCATTCTAACCTATTCCATTTAGATCCCTTTCATCCCATCCCCTTCCCTTCCACCCACCCCCTTCCATCCCTTCCTATTCTATTTTATCCCATCCCCTGCCCACTTTCTTTGGAAACCACTGGGAGAGATTCATGCAGCAGAGCCACTCCTAAGCTGCAGCGAGCAGCTGGGGCTCAGCTTCATACTCACCGCCGGCCCCTCAGCTTTGCTGCGTGTCTTCTTCATGTGCTGCCTGACCTGCTGCAGCCCCTTCCTCTTGCCGTGCTTGGCAGCCATCCAGAGGCTGCGCTGGAAGCCTGTCAGCCCCGAGATGGCCATGTGCATGCTCATGGTGTCCAGAAAGCGCACCCGGGAGCCCTGCAGGGAGACAGCAGTCATAACCTAGGATGTGCTGGGGGAGCAATGTGCTGGACACAGGCTGCCCTGAGCTGCGGGTGCCCCAGGCCAGGTTGGATGGGGCCCTGGGCAGCCTGAGCTGGTAGAGACACCCAGCCCACAGCAGGAGGGTGGGCTTTAAGGTCCCTTCCAACCCCAACCATTTTATGACTCCGTGATGCAGGCAGTGAGCCGCAGCACGAAGCATCGCCGTGCGTCTCACCCGGCGCCTGTTTCTGCACAGCCCCGTGCAACGCGCGGCAGCAAAGCAGCCAAAGCAGCGCGGCCACACGCGCTCACCTGGACGAGGTACTGCTCCCTGATGAAGGCGCGGTCGAAAGCCACGTTGTGCCCCACCACCACCCTCTCGCCGCCCTCCTGCTGCCTGCCGGTCCCCTCCAGGGGCACGAGGTCGTGCAGCGCCAGGCGGGGGCCCCACGAGTAGCGCTGCTCCAGCAGGCGCCGGCTGCACCACGAGTACCTGCGGCACGGTTCGCGCGGTCAGCGCCGCACCGCACAGGGGGCGGCGGGAGGGAGGCGGGAACGCGCGGCTCGCTCACCACGCGTGCGGTGACACCGCCACGGCCATGGTGGGGCACTGCCCGGCGGCCACGCACACCTCCACGTCCAGCACCAACGCGCGCTCCCGCGGGCACTCCACCGCCTGGGGCCGCCCTTCGGGGTCGTAGCGCGTCCAGCCCTGCTGCCGGGCCCAGCTTTGGGGAGCGGGAGGCAGGCGGCAGCGCAGCAGCTCCTCGGCCGCCTCCAGGTAGGGCAGGCTCTGCTTCTGCGCCAGGCGGCGGAAATGCTCGTCGATGTCGGCGCCGTACATGCGGGGCAAACGCAAACTCACGTCGGGCAGCGACGGGCCGTTCCGGCCCCACAGGCCGTGCCGCTGCAGGTGTTCGATGCTGCGCCGCACGGCCGCCTCCGAGTGCTGCACGCGCGCCCCGCGGAAGATCTGCTCGTGGAGGTTACGGGACAGCATCTGGATGTGCAGCGGGTTCACGCGGCGCTCGCTCCCCTCCGAGGGCTCGGCCTCGTCGCCGCGTGGCTGCGGGCGATGGGCGGACGGGCCGGAGCACGGCCGGGAGGCGGCGCGGCGCGGCGCTGAGCCTCGGCGGAGCGCGCGGAGCATCGCGGTGCTGCTGGATAGGGGGGGTCCTCCTGCAAGGGGAGAGCGGCAGTGAGGGGAGGGGTTTGCGGCGGGAGCTTCAACCGGCGCTGCTAAAGGCAACACCTTGCAGGTGTGCGGCGTGCCGGGATGCGCGGCCGGGGTGCACCACGCCCTCGAAGTATGCGACAGCCCTGCAAAGCACGCAACACATCTGCATGCACGCAACACTCCTGCAAGGCACGCAACACCCCACAAGCACGCCCCGCAGCTCTGCACGCGCCCCCAGCACCGCGCATCTCCCCTTCCCCGAGCCGTGCAGCCCCGCGCTCTCCCCGCGCTCCCACCTGCTCCCACACCGCGCTGCCGGGCCGGACCGCGCTGCAACGCGGGGCTCCGGGGCAACTTCCGGCCGCGCGGACGCCCCGCCCCGCGCGCAGCCGCACTGCCCGCCGGTAGTTGAGCCAGTAGGGCGCGCGAAAAAGTAGTTCTCCAGGCGGCCGCGTGGCCTAATGGATAAGGCGTCTGACTTCGGATCAGAAGATTGCAGGTTCGAGTCCTGCCGCGGTCGAATAATAGAGCGTGGGAAAAAGCGCATGTTTTTGTTTGTCTCTCCTTTTGGCCGTCAGCGGGTGACAGCGACGTGGACTGCGGTGTCTGGGCCGGACCGGCGGCTGCGGGGCCGTTCTGCTGCCACCAGCGCTGCCG
>JACDJE010000002.1:2619704-2673968 GCA_016647715.1 Pavo muticus | reverse complement strand
TTTTTTTTTTTTTCCTCCCCCTCTTTCTCCAGGGCTGATTAAAATATCCACAGCCAAACCCTTCCCGAGCCGCTCGGGGCCGGGGGGATGGCTCCGAGGGGCTGAGGAAGGAGCGGAGATTTCCCCCCGGCCGCCGCGGGGTCGTCGGGGCGGCGGGGCACCCCCGGGCCCGGTTCTCGTTAGGGAGAAGCGGCCGGGAGCCGGGAGCTCTGTGCTGTGCGCCGAGCTGGCAGCGCCGCTCCTACAGCTTTTAGCTTAATTGAGCTCGCCTATTTTATTCCTTTCCTTTTGGTTTTATTTTATTATTTTATTTTTAAGAGGGGGAAGCGGGGAGAGGAAGGAATAAATAACGCGAGCGGAGCCGCCGGGAACGCGGG
The DNA here is from genome assembly GCA_016647715.1 of Pavo muticus. Lineage (NCBI taxonomy): Eukaryota > Metazoa > Chordata > Aves > Galliformes > Phasianidae > Pavo > Pavo muticus. Next base: position 2,673,591 of record JACDJE010000002.1, on the reverse strand, counting down.
CGGCGCTGGGAGCCGCGGCCGCTCCCGCAGCGTTCGCTCCGTCCCCATCTCCCCCGTTTTGTGGAAGGTCACGTTTTAGTGGAGCCCCGGATTGAAGGGAAAGGGAGGTTTAGGAGCGGCGACGGATTATTCTATGAATTTTTATTTCTTTCTTTTGACTGCATTATTTATTTATTTCGCGGCGTGTAGGTCAGATCATCGTCTCAGATAAGCGTAGTTCCCTCCTGGCATTTGGTTATTATTCTCACCGTTGTTATTATTTGTATGTGCCGGATTTGTCACTACATGCGTACGGCGCTGACAACCCGCGAGGGAAACAGCGAAACGCGGAGGGGAAATAATTAAAATGGGGGAGAAAGGGGTGTCGAGGGGATCCGTGCGGGATCGCAGCGCTTCCCCAGCCCGGAGCTCGTCGGGACGGGGACCTCCGGGCAGAGCACGGACAGGGCGGGTGCTGCGAGGCTGAGAGGGCAGCGGCGTTGTGGGGCATAGGGAAAAGGGATGCGAAAGGGGAAGGAAAATGTAGGGAAAGGGGATAGGAAGAGGAAAAGGTCAGCGAAAGGGAGAAGGGAGGACGAAGGGTGAGGAGAAAGGAGAAGTTGGTTGCAGGGCCGTGCGGGGGGCGCCGCACGCCTCTGACGAGGGGACACTGCGGGGAGGGGTGAGCGGCGGCGCAGCCCCCAGAACAAGAGCGGAGGGGCGGCACGGCGGGCGGAGGGAGGCCGGTCCAGGGGAGACGCGAGGGGGGGGAAAGGGGCGTCCCGAGCTGAGCTGAGTCGTGCGGGTCCGTGAAAGCCCGCCCCGTCCTGCCCGCCCCGTCCAGCGGGGCTCGGCCGGGCCGGGGTGCGAAAGCGCGGGAAAGGGGGCGCTGATTTAAATGCGGGCCGAGGATTGGCTGAGCGCGGCGTGACGTCACTTCCCAAAGGGGGCGATTACCGTGCGAGGGGAGTAGAAGTTGGGCAGCGGGGCGGGAGCGCGAGTGCTGCTGCCGGGTCGGTACCGCGCCGGGCTCGGCTCGGCTCGGCTCGGCTCGGCTCGGCTCGGCTCGGCTCAACGCGTTCTGCCTCCTCCTCGCAGCGCTGCTCCGTCTCTGCTCCGCATATTCATCTTTTTTTTCTCTCTTTTTTTTTTTGTCTCCGTGGTTCCCCGGTGGCAGATCCCGGCCGCTCTGCCCCGGCCGTGCGCCTTCGCCCCGCGCCCGACGGACGGCAGCCCCCGACGGAGGGATGTTTCTGTCTTTGGTTATCTAGCTGTATGAGTGTTGTGGAGCCATCATAAAGCTAGATAACCGAAAGTAGAAATGACTTCCAGACCTGCACGCCCGGGGGAAGCGGCTGCAGCAGCACCGGCGGCCCCGCGGCCCGCAGCAGCCCCGCCCGCCGCCCTCCGCCCGCCACCTCGGGGCTCCAGGTAAGCGCCCGCCCCGTCGGGCCGCTCCGCCGCGCTCCGGGCAGCGGTACCCGCGGCTTCGCGGCACAGGGCGGGAGGGATGGGGAGCCCCGTGCACACGCGCTCAGCTCCAGGTACATGGAAGCGGGCTGGAAGAGACGAGCCCCCCGGGCTGCTCTGCTAACAAAGCCCCCCCGGCGCAGGCTGCGGTCAGACCTCGATAAAAACCCGCTTAGTGATATTTTATCCTCTCCTCCTCCCTATTTTCTCTCTCTCTTTTTNGGAGGGAGTGTTGCAATTTCTTCATATTCTCCTTTTCGTGTTTAACGACAATGCCATTGGGTTTCGACTCCGGGAGAGAGAAAGGATTTCTTACACTCCCCGGGAAGAGGAGAAGACGCTTTTTGTTGCGTTCCTTAATTGCTTTTAAAATAAAATGCTGCCGAATTTGGCACCGGGCTCCGCTTTCTGCTGACAGCGGCGTTTGGGGCCGTAGTTCCTTTCGTGGCAATTCGCAGATGCAAAAGGAAAACAACGGGGAAATTTAAAATCGCGGATGCGGAGGCGATGCGGTGCGCTCGGTGTGCGGAGCTCCCGGCCTCGATCGGTGCGTTTCTCCTCCATAGGAACGCGCCCGGGGACCGCAGCGCCTTCAGCTCCTGGAGCCGCGGGCAGCGCTCGGGTGAATCGGGAATAAAACGTGGGAGAAATGCGGGAGGGAAGGCGAGAAAAGGTCGGGAGCGAAGTGAGGCTGTGACAGCAGAGGGGGATTTATGAAATAGATGTATATGTATATCATCATTTTTCTCTTTCCTCGCTCTGCAAAAGCTGCAGGCGAAACGCTAAATGTATAATTGTGTGAAGGGGAATATAAGGATGAGAAAAATGGAGGGGGAGCGGAGGAAGGAAGAGAGAGAAGGAGAGAAAGGCACCGCGGCACCGCCGTGCTCGTGTCCTGAGTTCGGCCGAAGCTCACCGGCGGGATGCTGCGGGCACAGCACGGCCCGGCCCGGCCTGACCGTCGGGACGGCACGGACGGCACGGCACGGCCCGGTGTAGCACGGCCCGGCCCGGCACGGCCGGCTGGAGGGACCCTCTGCCTCTTTCTCCCTTTCTGCCGCCCCCACCCCCAAGGAAAGCTCGTGGTCCTGCTCTGCCCGACGGCTACGGTGCCGCATCGCGCCGTGCCGTGCTGAGCTGAGCTGAGCTGAGCTGTGCTGGGCTGTCCTGGGCTGGGCTGTGCCGTGCCGTGCTGAGCTGAGCTGTTCTGGGCTGTGCTAGGCTGTGCTGTGCCGTGCCGTGCCGTGCCGTGCCGTGCTGAGCTGAGCTGTGCTGGGCTGCGCTGTGCCGTGCCGTGCTCAGCTGTGCTGGGCTGGGCTGGGCTGGGCTGTGCTGTGCCGTGCTGAGCTGAGCTGTGCAGGGCTGTGCTGTGCCGTGCCGTGCTGGACTGTGCTGTGCTGGGCTGTGCTGTGCCGGGCCGTGCTGGGCTGTGCTGTGCCGAGCTGGGCTGTGCTGTGCCGTGCTGTGCCGTGCCGTGCCGCTCCGGGGAGCCTTGCGGACTTTCAGCACTTGGACAGCGGTGCGGGAGCCGGGCCGCGCCGGGCTGTGCCGGGGGGGTCGGGGGGAGCCCGCACAGCGATGCTCCGTGCGGAGGAGGCAATGGGGAGGCGGCAACCCTTCCTGAACGCCGGAGATGGGAACACGGCCGTGGGGGCTCCGGGTAGCACCCCGGGGCTGGGAAGCTCGTCCCGACCCCCCCAACTAGAAGAGAGCTCCGGGAGGCACAGCCGTGCCCCGGCGGTGTGGTGCAGCCCCGCAAAGGGCACGGGGCCCCGAGGGGGCGGTAGCGGGCGGCTCAATGGGATGTGGGGGGAGAGACCCCTTTCCCCCATCTTCGGGGGGTAATTAGGGGTGACAAGGAGGGGCTGCGGTTTCTGCTCGGTGGAGCTGCCGGCGACCAACCCCCGCCGCCGCCGCCGCCGCCTTCCTCCCGTCCTCCTCCTCTCACCCTCCCTCCTTCCCTCCCCCCGCCTTCTCCCCTCCCCCTCTCCCTCCTCCTCCTCTCCGCCATGGTTGGAGTGAATCGGAGGCTGCCGGGCTGACGTCAGTGCGGGCAGAGCCTGCCGCCGGCGGCAGCTCCTGGACACCGACCAGAACCGGCACCGGCAGCAGCCGGCAGGACGCGAAGAGCCCGGGCACCGCCGCCCCCCGCACCGGGGGTACCGAGGGCGCCGGGGGCAGAGCCCTGTCCGCCCCGCCGCTCTCCCTCCGGGAAGGGCGGCCCCCGCCGCCCGCTTCGCTCACGGACGGCCCCGTCGCTGCCCTCGCCTCGGCTGCAAGCGTGAGTGTGGCGGCACCGGGGGTCCCCGGGGAGGTGCGCGGCGCGGGGGCTCTGCCCCGGTGGGGGAGGAGGAAGGAGTGAAGGGGAGGAGAAGTCGAGCATCTCCCCGCCGGGAAGTTGGGTCCCTCCGGCTGCGGGACCCCGCTGACCCGCGCCGCTCCCGGCTTCACCGCCCGTCGGGGCGGGCAGCCCGCGGCCACGGCGACTCCGGGGCCCAGCGCAGCGGGAGGGGGGGCAGCGGGTGCCCCCAGTCTCCTTTGGCTGCCGGGGCCGCTCTGCTCCGGGCGGCGCTCCCCGCGTGTCCGGGACGGGGCAGCCCGAAGGGGAGAGCGGTGCCCCGACGGGTCGGCGAGGAGCCGGGGCTGAGCGGAGCCGCACGCTGCTGCCAGATGGCTCCTGAATGTCCCCGCTGGCCGGACGAAGCGGCGTGCAGCGGGCGGAACGCCTGACCGAGGCCGATCCTCGCGGCGCATCCCGGCTTTAGGCCCCGGGTGAGACCCCGCGCTCCGGGATTTTTCCTTCGGATGCAGCGAGGGCTGCTGCGGGGCATCGCTCCGTGGGTGGGGAACACCGCGACCCCCCTCGGGTTCAGCTCCGAGGACAGCGCCGGGGCCGCCGCTGCCCGTACTGCGATCTGCCGGCAGCCTCTGCTGAGGGAGGATTTTTTATTTCGCATTTGCTTCTTTCTGTACCTTTGCTTCATTTCCACCCCCTTCCCCCCCCCCTTTCCTTCTTTTTTTTTTTCCTTTATTTATAATTTATTTTATTTCTTTTTTTATTCACTTCGATATTTTTCTCCCATTCATTCCCATTCATTCTCTGCTCTCCCCTTCTTGCAGACGTTTATTTCCTTGCTGCTTTTTTTCTTCTTCTTCTTTCTTTCTTTCTTTCCTTTTCCTTCCTCCCCCTCCACCCCCCCACCCCCGTGTCTTCCTGGAAGTAAAACGCATTTTAGGCCTCAGCCTTACGGAAACCCGACCCGTAGCAGTGCAGGTGCATTGGCAGCGCGCACCGCCCGGACCTCCCCCGCAGCCCCTCGACGTGCGCCCGCCCCAAAGAGCGAGGAGGGTCCGGGGCCGTCCCACCCTCAGTCCCGGCCCCCGACGGCCGCAGGAAGGAGCAGCCGGGTTGTGGGACGCTTCGGCTGAGCCTTTCCAGCGCCGTGGCACGCTGAGACGCGGCTTTTAATTGCAAAACAAAGCAACGCGTTTCCTGAACGCCCGTCGGGAGCCGCCGCTCCTGTGAGTTGGCGAAGCCCCGATTGTGGGAGGAAAAGCGAAAAACAATTAAGACACGATACAGCTCGGGGCGGCGAGGCGCGGGGGTTACTCTAGGTTGGCTAAAAATAACTTCTCCTAATTAAAGAAAAGTGACGTCAGACGTGCAGGACGTAGAAGAGGGAAAGGCAGCGGACTCGGCGCGGGGCGATCACGTTCAATAATTCAGGGGAACGGGCACCGGGGCCGCTCCGAGGTGCGGACAGCGAGCGGCTCCCCGCGCCCGGCTCCGGCTGCGGGACCGCTGAGGCGGGCGGCATCGCTCCCCCGGGGAAGGGAGCGGAGCAAAGCCGAGCCGCCGTGCGGAGCTCCGTGCTGCGGGCAAGGCCCAGGGCGCGGAGGCAACGCGGGCGCGGAGCGGCGGCAGTGCAGCACCATGGCCAGAGCCGCGCCCGCCCCGTCGGGGCTGAGCTCGGGCCGGACCTCTCCGCGCAGCGCCGGGGGATGGCTGGGAGCGAGCCCTCTGAACCTCCGCCTGGCGATGGGGAGACCTCCGCGCTTTTTCTAGGAGATACCGGGCTGTAGCCGAGGAAGTGTGATGGCTTTTTTTTTCTATCTTTTTTTTCTTTTTCACGCGGTTCTGCGTGTGCATGCAGGGGAAGCGCAGTCCCCATGTCCCAGTGTCCCCATGTCCCCATGTCCCCATGTCCCCGTGTCCCGCCGCGCCTGCAGGTGTGGGGGCCGCGGGCCGGGCGCTGCCCGCTGTGCCTCGCTCGGTGCCAAGGAGCCATTTTGTGCGCTTAAATTGCGCCCGAAATAAATAAATAAAAGCAATAATAATAATAATAATAATAATAACAATAATAATAATAATAATAAAATACCAACCCGACGTTTAAGCAAAGCCGGAAACCTCTCAAACGCAGACAGTGATTTTTCTCCTGGGCCTCTGCCTGCACGAAGCGGGCCGAGGCGGGCGCTCGCAGCCGAGCGAGGCGTCGCCGAATGAAGCGGGAATAAATATATGGAGATATTCGTGCTTCTGCGAGGATAAATCGCGTCCTTCACCCGGCGGAGAGGGGGCCGCGCTCCCCGGCCTCGGTGCGGTTCCTTCAGCCGAGCGCTGCCGCGGCCTCGGAGCGGGGACTGCGGGGACAAACGGGGCCGAGGAGCGGAGCGGGGCCGCGGGGACAACGGGGCCGGCAGAGGCGGGAGGCGGCCGGAGGGGAACCGCGGGGAGGACGGGGCCGCTCCCGGGGGGAAACTGAGGCCGGGCCGCGGCCCACGGACTGCGGCAGCGTTCGACCCCTCTGCCCCGCGCTGCCTCGGGGGGTGCCCCTTCCCCAGCCCCACGCGGGGAACGCACCGGCGGCGATCACCGTCACGGCGGCCGCAATAAATGAGGGGAAAATCCGGAGCCGGAAAATTAAGCAGATCCGATTTGTAGCAATTTTTCTTTTTTTTTTTTTTTTCCTCCCCCTCTTTCTCCAGGGCTGATTAAAATATCCACAGCCAAACCCTTCCCGAGCCGCTCGGGGCCGGGGGGGTGGCTCCGAGGGGCTGAGGAAGGAGCGGAGATTTCCCCCCGGCCGCCGCGGGGTCGTCGGGGCGGCGGGGCACCCCCGGGCCCGGTTCTCGTTAGGGAGAAGCGGCCGGGAGCCGGGAGCTCTGTGCTGTGCGCCGAGCTGGCAGCGCCGCTCCTACAGCTTTTAGCTTAATTGAGCTCGCCTATTTTATTCCTTTCCTTTTGGTTTTATTTTATTATTTTATTTTTAAGAGGGGGAAGCGGGGAGAGGAAGGAATAAATAACGCGAGCGGAGCCGCCGGGAACGCGGGCGGCGCTGGGAGCCGCGGCCGCTCCCGCAGCGTTCGCTCCGTCCCCATCTCCCCCGTTTTGTGGAAGGTCACGTTTTAGTGGAGCCCCGGATTGAAGGGAAAGGGAGGTTTAGGAGCGGCGACGGATTATTCTATGAATTTTTATTTCTTTCTTTTGACTGCATTATTTATTTATTTCGCGGCGTGTAGGTCAGATCAGCGTCTCAGATAAGCGTAGTTCCCTCCTGGCATTTGGTTATTATTCTCACCGTTGTTATTATTTGTATGTGCCGGATTTGTCACTACATGCGTACGGCGCTGACAACCCGCGAGGGAAACAGCGAAACGCGGAGGGGAAATAATTAAAATGGGGGAGAAAGGGGTGTCGAGGGGATCCGTGCGGGATCGCAGCGCTTCCCCAGCCCGGAGCTCGTCGGGACGGGGACCTCCGGGCAGAGCACGGACAGGGCGGGCGCTGCGAGGCTGAGAGGGCAGCGGCGTTGTGGGGCAGAGGGAAAAGGGATGCGAAAGGGGAAGGAAAATGTAGGGAAAGGGGATAGGAAGAGGAAAAGGTCAGCGAAAGGGAGAAGGGAGGACGAAGGGCGAGGAGAAAGGAGAAGTTGGTTGCAGGGCCGTGCGGGGGGCGCCGCACGCCTCTGACGAGGGGACACTGCGGGGAGGGGGGAGCGGCGGCGCAGCCCCCAGAACAAGAGCGGAGGGGCGGCACGGCGGGCGGAGGGAGGCCGGTCCAGGGGAGACGCGAGGGGGGGGAAAGGGGCGTCCCGAGCTGAGCTGAGTCGTGCGGGTCCGTGAAAGCCCGCCCCGTCCTGCCCGCCCCGTCCAGCGGGGCTCGGCCGGGCCGGGGTGCGAAAGCGCGGGAAAGGGGGCGCTGATTTAAATGCGGGCCGAGGATTGGCTGAGCGCGGCGTGACGTCACTTCCCAAAGGGGGCGATTACCGTGCGAGGGGAGTAGAAGTTGGGCAGCGGGGCGGGAGCGCGAGTGCTGCTGCCGGGTCGGTACCGCGCCGGGCTCGGCTCGGCTCGGCTCGGCTCGGCTCGGCTCGGCTCGGCTCAACGCGTTCTGCCTCCTCCTCGCAGCGCTGCTCCGTCTCTGCTCCGCATATTCATCTTTTTTTTCTCTCTTTTTTTTTTTGTCTCCGTGGTTCCCCGGTGGCAGATCCCGGCCGCTCTGCCCCGGCCGTGCGCCTTCGCCCCGCGCCCGACGGACGGCAGCCCCCGACGGAGGGATGTTTCTGTCTTTGGTTATCTAGCTGTATGAGTGTTGTGGAGCCATCATAAAGCTAGATAACCGAAAGTAGAAATGACTTCCAGACCTGCACGCCCGGGGGAAGCGGCTGCAGCAGCACCGGCGGCCCCGCGGCCCGCAGCAGCCCCGCCCGCCGCCCTCCGCCCGCCACCTCGGGGCTCCAGGTAAGCGCCCGCCCCGTCGGGCCGCTCCGCCGCGCTCCGGGCAGCGGTACCCGCGGCTTCGCGGCACAGGGCGGGAGGGATGGGGAGCCCCGTGCACACGCGCTCAGCTCCAGGTACATGGAAGCGGGCTGGAAGAGACGAGCCCCCCGGGCTGCTCTGCTAACAAAGCCCCCCCGGCGCAGGCTGCGGTCAGACCTCGATAAAAACCCGCTTAGTGATATTTTATCCTCTCCTCCTCCCTATTTTCTCTCTCTCTTTTTTTTTTTTCTTTTTTTTTTTTTCCGGCTTTGGGCTTGATCCCGGCCTCCCCTAGAAGGCCAACTTGGCGATCGTGCCTGCACTTTCCTTGTGAGTTCGCTTTTGCTGGGGAGGTCTGCAGGGAGGGGATCCCCAGGACGGGTCCCTCAGCCCGGTGCTCCCCTCCGGCAGCGCAGGCACAGAGCCTCCCGCACCTCCGCCGCGAGCCCCAGAAGTTGGAACGTAATATGTATTACAATGTCTGGCAAATAATAGGGAGGGAAAAAAAAAAAGGAAAGAAAGAAAGGGGAAAAAAAAAAAAAGCAATTGGCAAATCTGCATTCCGTTCCCATGGCGACACAAAGCACCGCGCTCTCCGCCGAGCCGCCCCGGCACGTTTTTGCAGCCGGTGTGGGGTGAGCACCCCCGGCTGGGGATGGGGTCCCTGGGTGCCCCGTGGGGCACTCATAGGGGATTGGCTGCAGCCCCTCGCCCGGTGCCCGCGGGGACGATCCCTGCGCCCTCGGGGGCCGTGACAGCGCCGGGGCGGGGGGGATGCAGATGGAGCCGTCCCCGCTGCCTTCCCGGGGCTCTTCGCTGCCCCCGCGGTGCGGGAGAGGAGCGAGATGGGCAGGATGCTGCCGCGCTCCCTCTGCTTGCACGTATGGGTGCGGGTGCCCGGCCCAGTCCTTTTGGCAGAAGGGAGAGTGCAGCATCAGGGCCTGAGCCCGCACCCATCTGGGTGCAAGAGAGCGAAAAGTGGAAGCTCCACGCACCCCGGGGGCTCTGCGCCACCCCCAGTGCAGGGCCGGCATCAGCCGCCGCAGAGACCCTTTCCAGGGCCAAAGCACCGCCGTAACCCCATCAGGAGAAAGGATCTCAGCCTGAATTCGGCTGTACCGTGGGAAAGCAAAGTTCCAAGGAGCGCTGTTAATAGAGATTCTAATGAGGAGTCATTGGAGAAATTAAAAAGGGGCAGAGAGAGACGGCGGCGGCAGCGCTAATTCCGCAGGAAACCTCCCAGGGAAAGGCAGCGCAGGCGGGAGCGCTGGGAAGCATGAAGGCCTGGAATTAGACTATCATTTAGAGAGCGTTACTAATCTGAAGTTACAGCGGTAATTCCTTGATTTGCTGGGTCCCACACGCAGCGCCAGAATTAAAGAGACGGATTTTGGAGAAATGTAACTCAACGGCGGCTCGGCGAGCGCCGAATGAATCATTCATTCCAAAGGCAGCCAAAGACTTGTCATTAGGAGCCGACCTCCTTCTCTCCGGCTGGAATATGCATGCTCCGTGCAACCCCAGAAATTGTGGAAGGGATCGGAGGTGGGAGGAGGGAACGCAGCCCTTCCGCTCCTCCATTCCGTTGGTTATTTATAAGAACTAATTTTCCAATTATTTTGTGCAATATTGCGTTCGGTGCTCTGCTCCTCTCCTTATTTATTTTCCCTCCCGTGCGATAGCACCGAGTCTGGCTCAAGCGTTGCGGTGGAGATGCTTTAAAACTGGAGCGAACAAAGCGAGCAAGGTGCTTGATGAATGCATTTATTCCGGAGTAATGATTTGATGGGGGATGGAAGAAAGAAACATTCAAATTCCTAATGAATGTAATTCAGGGGGAAGCGTTGGAGCGGTGGTGGAGGAGAGCTGCGTGCTGGAGTGCTGCTGCATGGCACAGCCCAGGAGGTAGTTCTGTCCCCGGCTTTTGTAGTGGCGAAAGGTGGACATTTAAAAAGAAAATCCAAGGGGAAAAAAAAGTGTGTGTATATATGTATATATATACGCATATAATAAACGTGTTTGTGTGTGTGTATATAAATACATATATATAATTTATGAAATAAAATGGAAGTGTGGCGGTCAGGGCGTGCACGTGAACTCCTACAAAGGACGAGCTGAGCTCTGTCGCCACGCTGTTGGATCAGGTGCTCAGGCAGCACCCTCAGCTCCCCAGGTTTCCCTCCCCGAAGCCCCCTGCTCTCAGCTGACTGTTTGGGTGTTTTGCAGGCTGTGGGGCTGGTCCACGTATCCCAGAGCCGTTCACCCAAAGCAGGCTTGAGGCAGGGATGGAGCGCTTTGCCCTTCATGTTCCAGGCAAGAGGAGCTGTGGTCACGTTTTTGCTGGGGTTTCATTCTTCGTTTTCACCCTTGGAGTTGGCAGTGAGGGTGCACCCATCTGCACCGCAGTGCCCACCTTGCAGCCCAGTGCCATTTCTCTGCTTTCTGCCTTCTGATGGGTCGCTGACCCACCTCCTTTGGGCATGGGGTGGGTTTTGGTGAGCGGGGCCACACCTGAAGCATCCCAGCAGCCTGCCGCTGCTTGGCCCTGCGCCCTGCTGGTGTCAGTGTCAGCCCCATCCTTCCCCCCAAATCCAGAAGGACGGTGCCTGCTGGTGCCCCCATCACTTGTGGGGCGGTGTGGCACTGCAGGCAGGGAGCAGAGCGTGGCTCTCAGGTCCCTCCTGCTGCTGGTGGCATTCCCTTTGCAGAGGTACAGGATGCAGTGCAGGTGGGGTGAGGTCTCCGAGGCCGGGTGTGATGTCTTTGTTCTTCAGCAGTGCTGGGGGTGGGCAGAGGGAGACGGGGATGTAAGGATCCTCGGGGGTAATTGTAAAATGCCATTAGGGGATCAGTGCCGTAGGACATCGCGTGCTCAAACTGTTTTATTTCTCTTCTCCAAAACTTCTCCCCATGCATCGGGATGGGCTCATGGATTTGTACCCGGTGCCCAACCTGTGTGGCACTGAGTGGGTGGGGATGGGGCTGCCCGGTGCCTGCTGCTCCAACAAGCTGCGCTGAATGGAGGCAGGGCCGCTCGGTTATGGATGAGATCCCATCAATGGGCATTTTTGTGGAATTGCCTGGCGATGGCTGGTGTGGAGCTGGAGGCCTGGCTCTGTTGGTCCTTTTGTCTCCCTGATTCATCGCGTGCTGCCTGCACCCACCTGGCCCAGTGTCCTGGCTCTGTCTTTGCCATGGGGCTGCGCTGGAGGCCCTTCTCAGGTCTGAGACATACAGCTCCCATCCCTTCAGGGCAGGGCGCTCCGTGGATGCCAGGTGCTAATTTGGCACCGAGAGCTTTTCAGAGCTGTGAGCACGAAGGTGTTTGCATCTCACACGTGGTGCAGGTGCCATGTGTCACCTGGGCGCTTTGTCACCCCAAATCCTCACGAGCTGTTGGGGTCGGTGGTGTGAGATGGGGACATCGCCGCCTGTGCCAGCTTCCCTCTGCAACCTTGCCCAGGTTGGTTTGCTGCTTTTTGGCGTTTCTTGCCCCAGAACATGTTGGCAGAAGTGAGGAGTGCAGGGTGGGGACAGAGCTCTGGGTGCCACCTCTGTGTTTGTTCAGCGGCTCAGGTTTGGTTTAGGGGCGTTTGCCTGCACAGCTCAGGAATGGGGGTAAAAAAAGAAAACTGGCTGGGGAGGAAAGCACACAGTCTCCGTCAGTTAGCTGTCTCTTGGAAACTCGGCTTGCTGTTCCTATAGAGGCTTTCTCTTTTCCTTCACCCTGGTCTGGCCTTAAGTACCACTTTAAGTGGGCTTTGCTCATTCACATCCAGGCTCCTTAGAGCAATTGAGCCCGCGGGGGTTTGAAAAGAAGGGACAGTCCCTCAATGGCAGGACCTTGGGCCAGGCTAATTGGTTTTGGTTCAAGGGGATACTGGATTTGTGAAAAGCCCAAAGCCATCTTTCCCACGCCAAATCCTGGCCCTTCAGAGGGGGAAGTGTGGGGTGCCAGGTGGGGAAGGAGCTAAAAGAAGGGTGATGTGCTCGGAGCTCCGTCACTGCCCCGACACCCACCGGCCCCTGCAGGGATGGGCACCCCGTGGTAGCACAGGGATGGGTCCCTGCTCTATGGGGATGGGTCTCTGCTCCGTAGCACCATCCTGCTTTCATTAAACCTTGGCTTCAAGGCTGCCACGGAGATGCTGGGAGGAGCAGAAGGATGGGACCTGGGGAAAGCTGGCAGCACCAAATCGCATGCGTGCATGTCTTTTATGTCTCAGTTTGGTTTGGGATTTTATTTTTTCCCCTTACGCCGAATCTCTCTGGCAGCATTCCAGCAGTCCCACGACCTTTACTCTCCCAGATCCATAAAAATCGCTTAATTATTGGGCCGAAAATCAAGGCTTGGAAACAAAGCCAGCTTATGGGACCATCATTTCTTGATGTATTTCCTGCGAAGACATATTTCTGGGCACCTTCAGAGCCGTGCGCGCAGCGTGTTGGATATGAGATATCAAGGCATTATTTATTGAGGAAGTCTTCACACTCCCTCATCTGTTATAATTAACTGATGACATTTTTTCTAAGGTTCAAAATATGGTGAAAAAGTATAATTAGCGCGAAGCTGAGGCACTGCATTAAAATGTCTGCTATAGTTAATGTAAGATCGTGCTGCTATTTATTATAGGAGGGGTCGGCTCTGACCTCTGTGTTGCCTAACACTTTTTATTGTAAAGATTGTTGAACTTTTTTTTTCTCTTTTTGAGACCCTCTGACACTCCCATTGTTTGCCGCGGGCCCTTGAAATTCGGCGGGGGGAAGCTGTTCGGCGAGAGCGATGCCTATTCTTTGTCCCCTAAATTCCTTTCAGGTTTAGCTGAATTATGAATCATTCAGAATCGCAATTTCCCTTCGGTTGCCTCTTTGAGGCGGGGGGAAGAAAAATAAATGTGTTGTTTCTCCGGAATAATAATCACAACAAACGAGGAGCGCGGTGCCCTGGCACGGCTGGGTCGGGTGGAAGAACCATCGCGGCCGCCTCTATGAGCCCCCTCCACATCCGACCGATCTGTGCCCCGATCTCCCGGCACCAAACTCGGTGCTGGGAGGAAAAAATTGCATTTGTGTGCATGGGTCCTGCCAGCCCCAGCGGTTCGCCTTCCTGCACCGCCGACCCCGGGAGAGCAGCCTTCTGCCGCTGCCAGATAACATTAGCTCTGTATTTCATAGTGGCAGAAATCTGTGCCGAGGCTCCGGGCTCGAAATCCCTCTCCCCGCGATGAGCACGGGGCGGAGGGAGGGGAATTTGCTACACTTGCGTACAATTGGGTTTTTTTGGTGNTATTTTATTTCTTTTTTTATTCACTTCGATATTTTTCTCCCATTCATTCCCATTCATTCTCTGCTCTCCCCTTCTTGCAGACGTTTATTTCCTTGCTGCTTTTTTTCTTCTTCTTCTTTCTTTCTTTCTTTCCTTTTCCTTCCTCCCCCTCCACCCCCCCACCCCCGTGTCTTCCTGGAAGTAAAACGCATTTTAGGCCTCAGCCTTACGGAAACCCGACCCGTAGCAGTGCAGGTGCATTGGCAGCGCGCACCGCCCGGACCTCCCCCGCAGCCCCTCGACGTGCGCCCGCCCCAAAGAGCGAGGAGGGTCCGGGGCCGTCCCACCCTCAGTCCCGGCCCCCGACGGCCGCAGGAAGGAGCAGCCGGGTTGTGGGACGCTTCGGCTGAGCCTTTCCAGCGCCGTGGCACGCTGAGACGCGGCTTTTAATTGCAAAACAAAGCAACGCGTTTCCTGAACGCCCGTCGGGAGCCGCCGCTCCTGTGAGTTGGCGAAGCCCCGATTGTGGGAGGAAAAGCGAAAAACAATTAAGACACGATTCAGCTCGGGGCGGCGAGGCGCGGGGGTTACTCTAGGTTGGCTAAAAATAACTTCTCCTAATTAAAGAAAAGTGACGTCAGACGTGCAGGACGTAGAAGAGGGAAAGGCAGCGGACTCGGCGCGGGGCGATCACGTTCAATAATTCAGGGGAACGGGCACCGGGGCCGCTCCGAGGTGCGGACAGCGAGCGGCTCCCCGCGCCCGGCTCCGGCTGCGGGACCGCTGAGGCGGGCGGCATCGCTCCCCCGGGGAAGGGAGCGGAGCAAAGCCGAGCCGCCGTGCGGAGCTCCGTGCTGCGGGCAAGGCCCAGGGCGCGGAGGCAACGCGGGCGCGGAGCGGCGGCAGTGCAGCACCATGGCCAGAGCCGCGCCCGCCCCGTCGGGGCTGAGCTCGGGCCGGACCTCTCCGCGCAGCGCCGGGGGATGGCTGGGAGCGAGCCCTCTGAACCTCCGCCTGGCGATGGGGAGACCTCGGCGCTTTTTCTAGGAGATACCGGGCTGTAGCCGAGGAAGTGTGATGGCTTTTTTTTTCTATCTTTTTTTTTCTTTTTCACGCGGTTCTGCGTGTGCATGCAGGGGAAGCGCAGTCCCCATGTCCCAGTGTCCCCATGTCCCCATGTCCCCATGTCCCCGTGTCCCGCCGCGCCTGCAGGTGCGGGGGCCGCGGGCCGGGCGCTGCCCGCTGTGCCTCGCTCGGTGCCAAGGAGCCATTTTGTGCGCTTAAATTGCGCCCGAAATAAATAAATAAAAGCAATAATAATAATAATAATAATAATAACAATAATAATAATAATAATAAAATACCAACCCGACGTTTAAGCAAAGCCGGAAACCTCTCAAACGCAGACAGTGATTTTTCTCCTGGGCCTCTGCCTGCACGAAGCGGGCCGAGGCGGGCGCTCGCAGCCGAGCGAGGCGTCGCCGAATGAAGCGGGAATAAATATATGGAGATATTCGTGCTTCTGCGAGGATAAATCGCGTCCTTCACCCGGCGGAGAGGGGGCCGCGCTCCCCGGCCTCGGTGCGGTTCCTTCAGCCGAGCGCTGCCGCGGCCTCGGAGCGGGGACTGCGGGGACAA
Organism: Pavo muticus; assembly: GCA_016647715.1. Taxonomy (NCBI): domain Eukaryota; kingdom Metazoa; phylum Chordata; class Aves; order Galliformes; family Phasianidae; genus Pavo; species Pavo muticus. The sequence goes on along the minus strand of JACDJE010000002.1, from coordinate 2,658,476 downwards.
ACGGGGCCGTGGAGCGGAGCGGGGCCGCGGGGACAACGGGGCCGGCAGAGGCGGGAGGCGGCCGGAGGGGAACCGCGGGGAGGACGGGGCCGCTCCCGGGGGGAAACTGAGGCCGGGCCGCGGCCCACGGACTGCGGCAGCGTTCGACCCCTCTGCCCCGCGCTGCCTCGGGGGGTGCCCCTTCCCCAGCCCCACGCGGGGAACGCACCGGCGGCGATCACCGTCACGGCGGCCGCAATAAATGAGGGGAAAATCCGGAGCCGGAAAATTAAGCAGATCCGATTTGTAGCAATNTTTGCTTTTTGCTTTTTGCTTATATAAACAATGTATTATTTATTAGGCATAAATAATACATTTTCTGTATGTTTAGAATGCACGTGATTTCTGCGGATTAAAAATGTACAGGGTTTAAGGCACCGAACCAAGCGCTCGCAGGTCGGGGTGCGCGGCTGCGCTTTGGCCGTGGGATGTAATTCAGCCTCTGCTGCCCGTGCCCATCTCGGGCTGCAGCGACTCGGTCACAGCCTATTTATAGCTCGCTCCCTCTTTCCCTGGTCAGGGTAGATGCACGGCGAGATGGAATTGAGGTTGCACGGACAGCCGTAAATTGAGCATTTCCTAACTTGTGAAGTGCTTGACCACGGAGTTCAAACGAGGCCTTTTCAGGGCTGGGTTTCTGCATGTGGCATTAATGGCATTGGTAGGGGATGAAAAATGCAGGCGTAGAGAAGCCATAGAACAGCAAAGCCCAATCGGACTATTGAAAGTGCTCTTTGAATAGGTGGGGGAGTCAACAGAGCCTACACTTGATCTGAGCTCAATGGCCAAGAAGATGTCTCCAAGCTGAAAGGGGGAAGCCTTTGTTCCGTCAGCACCAGCCACGATGTTTTCTTTGCCTTTGGTTTTGCCTCGTTCACTTCTAGGGAGGTTTGGGCTCCTTCTCTCGAGGAATCTTCGTTGTGTTCACCAAAATTACACTTGGGCAAGGTGGTGTGGCCTTAGGAGAGTGCACACGCGCGTGCTCCCAGCGTCACACCTCCCTGCTGCCTGTGTCCTCGCCTTGCATTCTTCCCATGGAGCACATGTTGGTGGGAAAAGGGAGGCCTTTGTGCATTATATGGGAGATTTAATCTCTTTTTTTTAACTGCCGGAAGAATTTCTTCCACTTTCCTTGGGAGCTGATGGCATGCAGTGCAGATTTATCTTTGCTGGAGATGGCTTTCTTTTTCCTTTTCTTTGTTTCCTGGGAATTCTCTCCATTCTGCCTTGCAATATCCGTGAGGACACGTTTGGCTCTCTCTGTTTTATAGCAGAGGACTCCAGCCATTTTTGACTTGTGGGTTCCTGCAGCCTGGTACCCTACAAGGGCTGCTCCTGTGTTGGCATAGTGTCTATCTATGCGCGCCTCATTGGGGTTTCCATTGTGTGGGTACTGCCCGGTGTTCCACGAGCATCTTCTTCATAACTTTCCCCCTCTCTCCCACATCTCAGTTCAGCAAAGGGCCTGTCTGTCTGGATGCAGGCAATAAACGTCTGTTCTCACCCCGACTTCTGTTAATGAGATAGAGACAGGTAAGCATCACACATACCAACTTTCCTGCTCTCAGCAACATCAAGGAAACGGTGACAAGCTATTAATGGAAAGTGATGGTCTGGGTGCTAATTAGTGCTTCCTTTTCAACTTTTACCTCCATGTCTCCACGATGCCCATCCCAGCCTCTCCTTTCTCCTTGCATCCCTTTGTTTCCAGCACGTTCCTCGTTCACTGCACACATCCCATCTTGAAGGGGCTTCTCTGCTTTTTCCTACCAATTGCTTGCTGCATCTCTTCATTCTCTTTCTGTACCCTTTTTTTCCCTTGGTAATTGCTGCCTGTACCTCCTTTCTCCAAAAATTTGAGCACGATATTGTGGTGGGGTCTGAGACCTTGGGGATTGGGCCGTGCAAAGTTGGCTGTGAGTTTCTTATCTTCATCACCTGTGATATCTGCTTGTGGCACTGGCGCATGGGGTCACAGTACCCTGGGGATGTCAGGTCAGAGATCTGTCCCCTCTTCCCACAGGTAACACTACGGAGTCTCCCAGCAGCTCCCAGGTCCTGGTCACAGGGCAATTAGTATTTAAAGTAGATCCAATGGTGATGCCCAGAGACAGAACGGAGTGGCTCTCTGCTGTGTGAGCCTGTAGCAAATGACAGGTTCTGCAAAACCCTAAGTGCTCTCACTTGCCACCAGGCCCAGAAGGGGCTCTTTTTTCCATCTCCACCCCAATCCTTGCTGCTGCAGCAGTGTGATGCCTGGCCTCAGCTTGGTGCCCACTTTCTCCCACACCTCTCTCCTGTCTCCTAGGCTATCTGGCTTCCCTGAGGACCCGACTGTCCCCTCCTCACTGTTTTCACATGGGCTGTGCTTTTCCTGCTGCCAGGCGCGTCCCACAGAGCCGCCTAATCTGCCCCTGTCATTCCCAGTCACAGGCTCAGCACACACCGTAGCTTTGTGGGGAACGCTTGCAGGGCATCTATGGTTTGCATATTAGCTAATTAATTTTCATGACCAAACGATGCTGCCTGGTCTCCTGTTTATGCTCCTTGCCGCTCCCCTCTCCCTCTCCTCGCTGACACACACCCGAGACGACACATCTCCTCCGAACGTCAGCATCCTCCCGCAGCCTTGAGATGCGAGTGGTTATTCTGTTGGCTTGTCAAACGCGGGTTTCCCGGCTTCATGGTACACAGGGGCCCCCTGTTTCACATTTGCTGATTCTTATTAGACCCAGCGCGCGAGGGCCCCGTCTCTCCCAGCAAAACACCGCGCTGCATCCCATCCATAAATCCAAGCCTGGAACAAAGCCTCCTCTACCCTGCCCCATATTTCTACCCAGCCTGCCCGCTTTCCCCTCTCTCTCCCTTTCTCTTTCTCTCCCCCTCTCCCATGCTGAAGGTTTCCTAGTGCCAGGGAGATATGATAATTCTTGTGAAGAGAGCATGAAATGCCTCTGCTCTTTGTGTCTGTTTAATTCAATGAGAATCCCAGCCCCAGATGTCATGAATGGTGGGCTTTGTGCTGGCCCTTCCTAAGCCCTAACCGCCAGCCCTGCTCTCTGTCTTTCTTGTTTCCCACCACTGGATACTGATTAACAAACTAAATTATTTTTCCTCCCTAATGATGTTTTCCCACTTTGCCCACCAGGCTGGAAGAAGCCACGGGGAGGAAAGAGTTTGTGCAAAGGATGAGATAGCCAGGGAGAAAATTAAAGAGACAGTGTTGCTCTCTGGGCTCTGGCAGCGCAGGTCCGCTCGGCTTTATTTCCTTATTAGAGGACATGGTCGTGTCTGGCAGTATTTTATGTGGCTGTGTGTATTTCAGCCGAGGGGACAGGCTCGAGAGCATCTGCACAAGGTATGCTCTGAAGCATGCCAAGGTCCGTAACTCACTCGCAATTGTGTGCATGAGTTTGCAGGGTCCCAAATTTAAGGTCTCTTTTCCAGCCCCTTCTTCATGAGCGATGTTTGGTAATTACTTGACATCCATCCGTACATGTAGGAGCCGCTTTCTAATTGAGACAAATTCTCTTTTCCTTAATCAGAGCTGACTGCGAGTTCATGGAGCGGGATGCCTTGGGAAGGGATGGGACGTCTCCACCTGAGCGAGGAGAGGTGAGTCCCTGGGAGTCATGCCGAAGGACTGAGTCCCTCTGTGCAATGGGAGAGCAGTTCTTTTACCTGATCCCTCCCTCCCACAGCCAAATTTCCCAGCGAGGCTATTGAACCAGGGCCAGTGGTTAGCTGCTGCTAGAGAAGGCCAGCCGTGATAACCCAGTGAGCCTGTGTGGAGTTGGAGGCAAGCAGCCAAGGTGGACTGTGCAAAGCCTACCTGCTTCCCAGGGCCTAGCAGTGCTCTTTGCCACACACCAACAAGTCTGTGGCCAGCAAACACCCTCCTGGAGCTGAGAGAGAGGGTGGGTGCAAACCTGTGCAAGCAGGAAAAGCAGTAGGGAGGAAGAAAGCCTTACAGCAAAAACAGAAGGTTTGAATGGTGTAGTTGGGAGGTGGTGTGAGAGGTGTAGCTGGGAGTCATTGAGGTGGGCAGTTGGTTTGGCATTTTGCTTTTGTTTGTTGTTCCTCGGTTTAGATGCAGGCAGGAAGAATAAGCAGAGAAAAGGGTGTTGCTTGTCTGCACCCACCAAGAACAGCCACTGCATACACCGCCTTGTGTATGGCCTTTGCTTCCCACCGCAGTCACATCTGACCCTTATTACTTCTGCAAGGTAGAACAAGGCAGGAAAAATGGCTGTGCAGTGAGTTTCTTCATGCGCCAGGATTTATTAAGAACAATAGGGGAAATCAATCCATCTATGTAGAATACATCGCAGGCTGCAATGGGATAAAGCATTTATTCCGCTCTTGAAGGGTAGAGCTATAACTCATGGGAGGCAAAACCCTTAGTGCTCCAGAGTCCCTTCCCTTCATGTGTGCAAAGAAATGCTTTAGCCCATGGCAACCTACCCGCTATTGAATTTGTGTGGAGGATCTGCTGCCCTTCCCCTCTGCCGGCCCCTTTTTGGAAGGCGAGTCACTCATTAAAACACACCTCTGGAAAATGAAGGGGCTGTCTGTTCGAAGGCATCTCTTCATCTCGGCTTTATTTAAAACAGAAGAGGAGAGAATAGAAATGTCTTGGTGACGTAAAAGCAACCCCCCACCAATTTGGAACAGAGAGATTAAACCAGTGCAGGTTTTGCTGCAACTTTCTGCTGATGCCCAAGGACCAGGCACAGCAATTACAGCAGAGAGGGACAGGTTGGGCATTGTAGCAAAGCAAGATGATGGCAGGGAGAGCTGTGCACTGTGGCTGTGTGTGTCCAATGCTGGCTAGCTACATGTGTGTCTCTATATGTAAGTACTACCCTGTGCCCGGCTCTCCAGCTTGCGGTAGACGGCATGCAGAGCAAAGACTGGAGCAGTAGTTAGCAGGGGCAAAAGGTGATTGGGATTTGTTATAATCTTTCTGGGTGTGTGAGAGTGTGAAAGCAGGGGGGGGGCATTAATAGTGAAATGGTATTTTCACTAAGCCTATTTTCACTGGGTCTAATCTATCTTGTGGGAAGAGGATCTCTTCAATAGGGCAGACCCAGTGAGGCTCATGAGCTGTTTGGAGGGGGTCTGGAGAGCTGAGGAGCACTGGCAGGAGGAGGCGTAGCAATTGAGCGGACACATGTCAGACAGTCTTCCTCAGCAGAGATGACTTGGTAGGTAGCGTGCTGTTGGGCAGATGGGGTTAATTCTTACACCCAAATCAAAAGGCGACCGAGGGGGGAATGTTTTATTAATGAAAGCAGCCCTTTGTGAGTATTCCTCCTGAGGCACGTTCCCTCCACCCGCTGCCTTCCCCCCTGGCTGCTGTCTGGCCCCGCGTCTTGCTCAGTACCTGCTCAGCTGCCACTCACCCACTGATGGGTTTCATCAAGAAGTGTCTCTGCATGTCTGAGTCCTGGGCCCGGGTGAGCAAGGCCATGCAGGAGGAGGGACAGGTCTTTGGCTTAGCCAGCATGAAGAAAGGGATGTGCCACAGACAGCAGAGCTTGAGCTCTCACAGGTTGTCTGCCAACCTATCGCTTGCTGCTCGGTCACCTTTCAGTGACATCCAAGATTGAGAGACACCATGGTTTGCAGAGCACAAGGGAAAATGCAGGTCAAAAGTGGGCATCTCAGTGGGTAGGGATGAAGGGGACAACTAGAGTTGGGTTGGGGGCGTTTGGAATGCCCCCTTCCCATTCAGCTGCCTCACTGTCCTGCCAAGAAATGGTCTCTAGAGAAAGGACAGAGGAGCTGTTGCCATGCTCCAGAAAGCATTGCTGCCCACTTCCTTGGGGGCACTGGGCAGCTTGTTGTGCCAAAGGACGGGGTTGTGCGAGGGGGAAGGGCTGCGAGCAGAGGTTATTTCTGTCGCTTTGTTAAAAATAAAACAAAAGCTGTTTTATGACAATTGATTCGGAAGAAGGAGGAAGCGGAGCTCAATTCCCAGAGCGCCTTTTAGAAAGGCTCTGCATGCGCGCGCGTGCGTTGTACGTGTGTCAGAACAGAGCACCCAAGGAAGGCCAGGTCGGGAAACCTCGCACGGAAGCGGGGAAGAGACCCCGATGCATGGCTGCTTCCCTGAGGGAACCCCCGCAGGGCTAATGTTTGATCTGAGGCTCGGCTGTACTCCTCTGAAACCTTGGGATGTCAGGAGCTCAAAGGGAGCCTGGGACAGAAGAGGATGCTATTTGCATTTTCCTATGAATGCATCTATTTGTATAAATATGGTGTCTCTGTGCATGCGCGTACCCCCCTGTGCATGCATTTGTTTGAAGAGCAACACGCTGTCCCTGTAGTGTTCTCCGCTTAGGGCCAGAATTGGTTAGTCTGAAATTCAGGCTCTTCCTGGAGGAGCTGTAACTCCCCTCCCTGCTCCAAATCCAGCTCTGCCTACGGACACAGGAGTCCCGAGAAGTTTTGCCATGCGATAGCAGAGTTTCATTGTGTAGGATTGTGACTCCCCCTTTCAAATTTGCACAGACATCAAAAGAGTCTGGAAGGTTCAAACAGATCACAATGTAATCAAAATGCCAAGCCACCGTCTGTTTCTGCCTTTGGGTTGACAAGCAGGATTAGCACCCAAGGGAAGCAGGGTGTAATAGTGTTTCACGGGCACTGTGAACGGCCCAGAAGTGCACGGAGTACAGAAAGGTTAGCCGAAGGGCAGGTCTAGCTACAGATGCATGGTTGGGGGGTGGATTTTAAAGCAAGGAGCTGTATGCGTACAACCTCCATGGATATTTCCTTTAGCAGAAGCAGGACTGTCCTGTATATGGCTGTGTCATGCTAGAAGCAGTTTAAGCTCAACTGGAGAAAGCCAGCCTTGGCCTGGAATACAAGAGGAGCAATGAGCAGCAGAAACAGTTGACCTATAGTGCTGTCATGATAATGGTGGGGCTTTCCATGTAGACAACTCCAGAGTGGAGCAGCCAGCCTGCCATCCCTTATGTTTCACTGTCTAACCGAGATGTACAACACAGCTTGTCTGCGTGTGGCTGTAATCGCCCTCTTGCCTGGGTAACGCGTGCTCTGGTTCTCAGCAGAGCCGTGGAGCAGATGCCAAATTTTCAGTGTGTGTCATGTGCCTATTTTGCCATGCACATAGCCCCATCTTGGCTAAAGACACATGAAATGCTTCCCAAACACTGCTTTTATGTCAGTAATTGCTATAGCCATCCTGAGGACAGCCCATGACCATGGATGAGAGTTCCTCATTTGGTGTTTGATATTGCTCACTTGGACAACTGAACACCACCAATGTTTCCATTGTGAAGTTCCCATTAAATGGGAAACACCAGGTGTAGCTTTGTCTGTGCTGTCTATATGACTTTACCTTTTCCTTTCATAACTGATTTTGTTAAGTTTGTCTTAAATTGAGGTTTAGGAAGGTTGTGTGCACTTTAGTGGTGCCTCTGCAGTTTCAGTTCAGGATTTATTCTCTTTCAGAGAGGAGAAAGGCAGGATCCTTTCAGTACCTCTAAAGGGGCTGTGGGAAAGAAGGAGGCAGACTCTTTAGCAGGATCTCTTGTGATAGGACAAGGGGACATGGTTTCAAACTAAAAGAGAGAAGATTTATGGATATAAGGAGGAGGTTTTTTACAGTAAGGGCGGTGAGGCACTGGCACAGGTTGTCCAGGGAGGTGGTGGGTGCCCCATCCCTGCAGACACCCAAGGTCAGGCTGGGCGGGGCTCTGAGCACCTGATCAGCTGTAGGTGTCCCTGTTCAGTGCAGGGGATTCGGACCAGATGGCCTTTAAGGGTGCCTTCCAACTCAAACGGTTCTATGGTTCACTCTCTGGTGTCTGAGCAGGCCTTGGTTCCCCTCATGGCTCTGGACATGGGACCTGCCTGGTGGGACAGGCACAGCGAGAGCACAGCCACTGCAGTGGTCATGCACACATGGCAACGTGTGCTGCCTTGTGAAGGAGAGCTGTACTGTGGTGACTCTCCCCACAAGTGCTGGGGTAAAGCTCCACAGTTGGCGCTGCAGATGAACGGCCTGGCTAAGATGGCTGCCCGCCCTGCCTGCGGGCATGCTCAGGCCTCTGATGGCGTCTCCTTGTCTCCCTTTGTCTTCAGGGCAGCAGCGTGGCTGCCCATGCTTCCAGGCCCCAGATGCCAGCTGCCGGGCAGAGGGCAGCCCGCCGGGGCAGGCCCTGAGGTAGCGTGGGCCCTGGCGGCCATTTTGAGGGAGGCGAGCGCTGCTTGTAAGATGGCCGCATGGGCATGAGGTGGGGTGCAGCGCTGCCTCGTCTTCACCACGCTGCCTCCCTCATGCCGTCCCCTCCTTATCTTGCTAATTACCAATGAAGGCAGAACAATAACGGGAGCTGGCATGCCCCAGTTCTTTCTCTGCCACCTCCTTCCTCGGGCGGAAAATCTGCACACACACACACACACACACACGCACACCCCCGCCCGCCAGCCCCTCTGTGATATTAATTGAATTAACATACTTCCTAATTTGCCCTGTGTTTTCCGTGCGCCGTCTCCCAGCCGCCTCGTCATGGCTTATCCAACTGGTGGGGAAGGAGCGGACGCATTCTTCCCCCTCCGCTCGTTTGGTTGTATGCGAAAAATCCTTAATGACATATAAAAGGGGTGGCGTGGGGGTGGGGATGGCGGGACAATAGCCCATGAGGGATTTGGCAGGAGACGTGCAATATTTACTGAGATAGACCATCCTTGCTGTCGTTTTGTTGGTGGATTACGATGGCCGTTTTCCCCGCGTTCCTCCATTTATTTATTTTTCCGATGGCGGGGGGGACGCGTTGGCACGCCGCTGCTTTGTGTGCCTTGCTTCACCTATGAAAAGGACACATTAAGGTGTTTCCATAAACCCCTGGATGACAAAGAAAGCGCCTTTCTGCTCGGCTTGTAGGCAACAATGACAGAAGCCTTTAAAACCATGATTTTCACCCCCCCCAACGATTGCAGAAGGCTTCCCCTAAAAGGAACTTAAATACATATCATTAAATCTAAAGCACTAAGCTCTGCTCCTGCTAACTATGCCATGCTTTTTGTTTCTGATAGTATTTGTCCATTGCAGAGCGCGAGCTAAGGATGCGGAGCCTCCCCCGCCTTCCTCCCTTTGTTTAAATGACAAAATGTTTCAATGTTTTTGTTTAGAAAATAAGCCTTGGTGGGTTGATTTTCCCCCCCCCCCCAGCTTTTATTTTTATTTTGCATTTATCTTGGCGTGAAATCCAGGCTCCTCCTCTTCCCAGATCTTGGGAATCCATGTTCCTCGTGATCGCTTTTCCCTCCTTTATCTAAAAACACAATGTGATTTTATAGTATTACTCCGAAAACATACCAATAATATTTTGAATTTGAGTATTTGGGGCTTCAGGATATTGCAATTTTTTTTTTTATAAGCGACGAATGAAAAGCGATGATTTAAGTGTGTAATGCACAATACAGATGCCATGCATTGTAAATACATTTCAGGGGCATAAAATCCAACACAGAGAGCCGGTGTTCCACGAAAGCCGGGAGTCCAAAAATAACTGTAAAAATGAATTGTCTGTCAGGATGAATCTCTCAGATCCTAGCCAATATTTGTGGGGTTACAGTGTACAACTGGGTTACTTATTGGCATAAATATCTCATTTTAAAATGCTGATGACAAACTAAAAAAAAAAAAAGAGGTGAAGGAGATATCTGACTGATTATTGGATACTGTGGATTCCCCGCATTTAATTTCATACTTACATGCTATTTGCTTATCCCATGTTTATGGGTATGCGCTTTAGCTTCATATAAATCTCTCCTGTCTGTCTGTCTCGCCGTGTTCTTTTCTCTTCTGCTATCCCATCTGCTTCTCGTGGTCCTTCTCCTGAAACCACATCACAGGATCCGATGGGGATAATGGGAATCCGCCTCTGGTCTCTATCATAAACATGCCAACGTGGGCTATTGTGTCGGGAGCCAGCGATCACCAGATGGTGCTTGGTTGCCCAGGGTCTGTGTCACTGGGTTTGGTCTCTCTGTAAGCCAACAAGCCCTGTAGTGTTGTATCCTCCCAAGATCTACCCACTCTAGTTAGAGATGGTGTAGGGACGGTGGGTGATGTACCCCAGAGAGGAGATGCTTCTGGGAGCGTTCGGCTCTTTGCAGATATGAGCTGCCCTTGCAGAGCTGAGATTTGTTAATTCCCGTGCTCAGCTGTGTTCACCCTGTCTGCATTCATGGGAAGGAAAATTAGCGTGTTTGCTTTTGTAGGACTAAATGCTGTCCTCATGCAAAACAAACAAACAAACAAATAAAAAAGGGTTCATGCCCGCTTGAGCAGACATCTCCCCTTGCTAGCTGTATGCACCAGGCTTGGGAAGACAGCACAGAGATACCTCTGTATCAGTAGGGTGCAGACAAAATCAAGATATCTCCTCTTTCTTGGGCTGCCAGACAGCTCTTGAGTGTTTGCAAAAGGACCTGCTTGTGTGGGTATTGTGGAGAGCAGCTGAGGTATGGGGCTCATCCCATGAAAAAATGTTCATGTGTGGGTCCAGCCAGGAGAAACTCAGGGTCAAATCCAGCTCTTCATTTGGTGCCTGCATGTCCTCGTGAGGTCCTGGACTTTGTTGTGCATGTGAGCTGCAGAGTGGGAATTAATGCAGAAATAAAGATTGAAAATAAAAACACTGAACACAGACAGATGGAGAGAGCCTGGCATAATTACATTTAGTGGAGGGCCGCCATGAATGAAACCAATTAAAGGAGAAGCGATGCTTGTATGAGGGAGAGGGGGGGAAGACCTCTCTGTATCTTCTCAGGCATCCACCGTCCGGTGGGGGTGAGTCCCTGGGTCATGAGTGAGCTTCTGCATGCTTAGCGGGACTTTGCTTATCTGCTAGGGTGAAAAAGAAGGAAATGGGAAATGTAGGACGCTGGCAGGGCAGGAGCTGGCTTGCAGCCAGCCCCAGCCTCATGGTCCCCATTGTCTCATGGCTTTAATGCGTGCCTAGAAATCCAGTATTTAGGATTCAGTTTGCCATTGTAAAGAAGAAAGGTCGTGCTCAGCACCGCTTGGCGTGGATTCCTCAGGCAGCTCTTTTGCCTGCATGCCCTGCGCTGGGGCTGGCTTGGCAGAGAGACTTATGTTAGGAGTGTGTGGGCTGCTGCCGTGTGGCCACAGTGGTGTTGTGCTTTGGGGAGGGTAGAGGAGAATGTCCAGGAAGCCACACAAGGGGCAAGGCATCAGGGCAGGTTTGCACGGACTGAGTGTGCCTTATGGATGAGCTTGGCTGAACATCTAGCAAGCCACACTTGCTTCAGGGCCCCAGAAATCGCTGTTTTCTATCCTTCCTCCCCTCTTCTGCCATCCTGTTCTCTCGGGTGGATGCCTTCTGGGTAGAACAGCAGCTGGCAAGGCTTGGCCAGAATGGCTCTCAGGGGCATTATCACAAGGCTTGGGATTTGGGGTGTTTGTTGCAAAACCACAGCACCTGGAATCAAGGGCTGCTTGGAAGCTTCAGTCTCGCTTAAAAATAATCAAATGGTGCTAATGAGAAATGGCTTTATGGGCTTTATTATTACAGGGAAAACTCTGGAAACAAGACAAAGACATGTTTGGGCCTGGAATTACCAATCTGAAGAAAGATTCTCCAAATACTTGGGTTGTTTTTTTTTACAGTCAGCCTTAGCAATTTTGGGCAGTCATATTCCTGGTATTCAAAGCTGGAGGATGGAAATGTGGGATACTGCATAACATCAAACAGGGTGTGAAGGAGAGCCTGACAAATCCAAGCATTGTGGTTTATGCTGGGTTGGATGGGGCTGGTTTGGATCCTGCTACTTGTACCCATGACTCTTAGGAGTGGTCCAAGCCACTGGTTGTAGAGAAACTTGGAAGCAAAGGTGTGTAGCGTGTGCTTCAGTCTCTGAAATGTAATAATGCTGGTACCAGCTGCCCTGTTCTGTAAGGGGCCAGGCAGGGGATGTCCGTGTGTGTGCATGTTTGTGGAGGAGGTGGAGACAAGGCTGCACAGAGGCACACTGCCTTTTTAAAAACTTTCTTTGGACTCAGCACTGTGCTCAGCACCATGGAAGACTCTGCTTAAGAGCCGGAGGAGAAGATGCTGTCCCTGTGCTGGCCTCCTGGGGCTGTGCAGGAGCTCCCTGGGTTGCTGCAGGTACGTTCCATTCAGGTTTCCACTCAGAGCAGACTCGCAGGGTGACGTGCTTCTTTAGCCCATTTGTGATGTGTTGCATAGGCATCACCCTCACCCCGGTGGTCACATGTCTGAATGTGCTGTAACCAGTGTGGTTTTAAATATATTTTAATGCGGAAATGTACTGGAGCTAACCAAAATGAAGGAAAACTGCGCGAGCAAGTCAGGACTTGTATGGGCTGGTCCTGTGGCTTCTGAGGCTCTTTCAGGTCTGGCTTTCAGCTAACAGCCCTCACTGTTCATCTGCAGCATTTACAGCAGTTCTGGTCCTGCACTGTCCCCAGGCTGGGCTTTTCCCGATGGGGTGGAACTGAGGAGCGGAGTGGAAATGCAGAGTGCTAATGAGCGGGTGCTAGGCTGGGACCCATAGTGTTGCTTGTGATCAGGCTCATGGGTGACGTGGCGGAGCAAGCTGGGAGCTTGGGGAGGAATTGAATGGTTCACGTACATAAGTGCTGGCTGGGGAGCCTATTAGGGCTTCCCCTGCAGAGGGAGGATGTTACCTGCAGCTCTCTGTGTTCCTGTACGCTCTGTCTGGTGGGCTCTCAGACTTCTGCCTCCTCCCATCCCAAATGCCAGAGGTTAAATGAGTGCCTGTGATTGCCGCAAGAGCTTAAGGATGTGGTGACTCCACTCCCTAATCCACAGCTTGCAACATGATTTAGGGAAGCAAAGGCTTGGGCTACTTATCTTCATTTGTGCAAGGGCTAATTCTCCTGCCCCATTTGAGCATGGGCCATTCGGAGCTGGCCACAGATGCCTGCTGCATGCGGGATTCACATACTGCCCACTGCAAAGGCAGAGCCCAGCTGCTGGGATTGCTGGTACCTCTGCTCATCCTGAATCACAGAATGGTGAATTTTCAGACCTGCATCCTCTGATCAGACCCAGTAAGTGTCACACTGGCAGACAGAGGGACACCGGGCTGTTCAAACCGCACGCTGTACCCCTGAGGGATCAGCCTGATGGCTGTGCTGAATTACTCCGCGTTTTCTAGGCCACTTTTGAAAATGGCTGAAAATTTGCTTTCCTTAGCCTAAAAACTGAGCTCTCTCGTTGGCTCTGTAAGTGATGGGCAGGGACTTGAGATCTCCTGTGACCTGAGAGCCTGATGAAGTTGGGAACAGCTCAGCAAGGGTGGAAATGGGTTTTGCAGGTCGTTTTGAACGCAGTCACATTCACTGCTGTTGTTCCCCTGTTTTGGGCACGGTGGTACCGTCCTCCCCAAGCTCCCCTCTGCTGCCTGATGTGGGTCCCACAGAGGTGCACCAGGGAGAGAGGCTGGGTGGCAGAGGGGACCTCAAGCTCCAGGGAGAAGGGGCATCTCTGCTGACCACCGCTTGCTTTGCCACACAGCCCCAGGCAGCGGGAGGCTGCGTGACAGCGCAGTGGATGCTCTCGGCAGGTCTCCTGCCCGCGGAGCCAGCGGTGACACATTGCTGACATGAACAGAGGGGAGATGCTGGCGTGAGATCCTGGTCATGTCAGCTGGGATCAGGTACCAGGCCTGGCCGTAGCCGCCAGCAGCTGCCCTGAGTGCTGGTGAACATGATCCGGAGCCAATCTCAGGGTGTTTGCTGCGTGCCTGCAGCAAGGTGCTGTCCTAAAGCTCTCTGCAGCTCTCTGCAAATGCTGCTGGAGGGATACCGGCGTGGATGTGCTGGGCTTGCAGTCAGATGACGGGTGCCATCTTTGCAGGGTGCAGGCACAAAGGTTTCAGGGGGATTTGCTTCCCTACGGATCCTATTGCTCTCCGGGGAAGATAGGAAAACTCTGGTCCTGAAGGGATGAGCACTGTCTGCACTTTGATGGCAGACGTCCCGGGAACTGTAGGGAAAAAAAGACACCCACTGATTTTTTCATTTCTCCCCGTTTCTGTCTGCCTATCAGCCTGTCAGCTCGCTAGATGCTAATCCACAGCAGCAGCAGCACAAATAAAGCTAGACTGGAGGGATGCTAATTTATGCCTGGATTTCATGCTTTGTTTTACTTCCACACTTTATTGGACGGAGTAGGCTTTGTGAGTGACGTAAAATGTCGTGTGCGCTCTCCCCGTGGCAGGTTCCTGCACATGCAGCAGGAGAAGTTCATCTCTCTGTATCGCTGCAGCTTTGCACGTGGCCTTCTCTGTCTCCCCGGGTATTTTGGGGGGGGGTTGCTTCTGCTGAGCTCCCATCTGATGAGGACTCATTCTAAATTTTGTCGTGCTGCATTGAAAGCCAGGGATGTATTTCCAGTCTCATCTCGTCTTCTCTGATGGTGCCAGCGTTTATGCATCTAAACTGTAATTTTTTACGCTCTAACCGGGGAACCAGACTACAGCCTCTGCAATTTGCATGAATAAATGTCATGTAAAACCATCTGCTCATGGACAGTGACCAGCTGAAAAGTTATGTTGGGAGGCAATCCGTTTGGAGCGATCGGCAGATCTATTTAATGAGATGTTGAGATTTACACGTCTCCATGTCTGAGAGAAGGAGCATGGGTAGATGGATTTAAAGGCAGGGATAGATAGATTTAAGGTCACAGAAGCACTTGGAGCCTGTACCAAGCCCGTCCTGCAGTGGAGGTGACCCTACCTGGGTGGTGCAGGCAGGGGAGGAGGTCCGCCAGCACTTTGAAAGGCTCTGTCTTAGAAAAAGGTAAAATGTAGAGTATGTTCAATTAACTGTTAATAATGAGGGGTCTTGCGTAGCTTCTTGCAAGGTTATTGCATGGGATCCACTCTGTGACCCTTGGGGTCTTTGAAAGAAAGGATCAGCACACAGAGACTTGTGCTGAGGGATCCTGATGTCTTCAGCCCTCATTAGAGGTAAAAGGAAGGAGATGCCCACATCTCACTGCTTCGCCTTGCTTAAGAGGCTGGTGCCGACCTTCCCCTGCAGCCAAGGCTTTGTGAGCCCTGTGGCAAATCTGTGGGTAAGGGATGAACAGCCAGGAGAGAGCCGGAGAAGTCTTTGAAATGGCCACGTTGGCTGGGATCTACCAAGCCATTTTGTGCTCAACTCCTTCCCAACTCCTTCAGAGCAAGGCAGGGAGGAGGGCCCTCTTGTACCAAGCTCTGCGCTCAGCCATGCTGGGTTCAATCCTAAGTGAGGATTTAATTGCATTCAGTAAAATCTGCCCAAATTTACAGCACGGAAATGAGAGCAGAATTGCAAGTGTCCTTGTTTCTCGGTGCCGTCAAATAGCTTTTCTCAGCCTTGAGTCCTGGCAAGCTAATCTCTGTAGAGTTTTATTTCATATGGTGTCTGCATTGCCCTATTAAAACCACAGCTCTGTTCCCAATTCTGTACATGTCAAGTGCATATCCATGTGTACTGGAGCAGAGGGATGTGGCAATAAAACTGTTCATGACTACTTGTTTGGATAAAGAGCGCAGATTTGCTTACTTGGCAGTAGCTTCCCCTTTTTAGCAGAAATATT
This sequence comes from Pavo muticus, assembly GCA_016647715.1. Lineage (NCBI taxonomy): Eukaryota > Metazoa > Chordata > Aves > Galliformes > Phasianidae > Pavo > Pavo muticus. The sequence goes on along the minus strand of JACDJE010000002.1, from coordinate 2,642,802 downwards.
TGCACAGCGACTTTCATTTTGTCACAGTGGTCATGGGAAGGATGCTGCACTGCCACTCAGCTTCTTGGGTTTCTGTGTGCGGTTTTGCCATGGCGTGTTGGTAGCGATGTCCAGAAATCTCCTGCGGCAAACAAAAGAGCTCCAGGCGGTGGTTTGGCTGCAGGAGCCGCGTGATGGGAGCTGGGCTTCCTCCAGCCCCCAGACCTCTGCCGCAGCGAGGCAGGGCTCTGTTGGGTTTGCATCACAGCTTGTCTCCTTTCTGACTAAGCTGACGGACAGGAATAGCTTCTTACTCCTAAGGTGCATCTGTTTCTGGAGGCGGACGTGGGTTGTGGCATTTGTGTTGGCAGCTTGTGCCGTGCTGCTCGGCGAGGCTCTCTTTGGGCTGCTATCTGCTGGGATGGAGGGGACCTGTGAGCAGCACCGCACGAGAGCATGATAGGTGTACGGAGGTGTTCGCCTTTGTGCGGGTCTCGGAGGTCTCTTTGTTTTGTCTCCCTCTGAGTACCTTGTGCAGATGCATTTGCATATATGGAAAACGTTGTCATCATCTCCTCCCCCTTCCCCAGCTCACGCCGCTCTGCCGACTCGTGGGCATTTCCAGCTGAACGGTGCTGCCGAGCCCAGCCAAGCATGTGGGGCTGGGGGCTAAGCCCTGTCTGCTGCTTCCTTCCCCAGAGGGCAGTGGGGCGGCTGGGGGGCGGTCAGGACATCAGGGGCGTTTTTTCTTAATTTCCTCTGACTTGCCGTAGGAAGATGGTCAGGTCCTGAAGGGTTGTTCCCTCAGCCCCCGGCCCTGACCCCCTCTGCTCCCTCCCTCCATTCTCACGCTGGCAACAGCACTGCAGAAAGCATCCAAACCACGCTGCCAGTCTAATCCAAGTTCAAACCATTTTTGTCCCTGTCCAGAAAGCCTGGGAGCGGTCCCACCGACAAATCCCTCGCTCCACCGGCCGCCATTCACCCCCACAAAGACGTCCTGTACAGGACACATTCAGTCCCTAATCCTCTCTAAGGTGCTGCAGGCTCTTCTCTTCCCAAACCCACACCTGCTCCGGGAACTCGAACACTCCGAGGTTCGTCTCCGTGCTCTGCAGCCTCCATGGGGACAGGCTGGGCCATCGGAAGAAGGGGGTGGAGGAGAGCCTGGGCAGCTGCGGGGCTTGTGTTAGTAAACACTTCCTTGGGTTCACATTTTAATTCCTTGCCCCCCTCCCCATCTTCTCCCCCATCCTTTCCCTTTTCTGTACGCTCACACAATGAGACCATTGTCAAGGGGTGATTTGAATGAGGGGTCTCCGGGCATGTTCCCAGCATTGTCAAACAGAGTGGGAAAAAAACCACAACTCCAGCCCAGCCAGGAGGACCGGACCAGACTGAGACAGATGCCTAAATTAGTGACAAAGCCTTTTGAATGTCCCCCCTAGACAAGGGTTGCCTTGTGCGTGTGTGCGTGTGTGTGTGCATGCTCGTGGTTGTGTATTTGTGGCTGGGTGGCAGCTTGCATGTCTCCCCATGTTAATTAGTTTTGCATGCATGTCTGATAAGGTGCCAATGAATATATTTGTCCTTCCATTGGCGAAAGCTGTCTCGGCGGCAGGGGAGATGCGGGGCTCTGGGGGTGTGCTCAGAGCAGCCCGGGGTAATTGAGCTGTGCGGGGCTGGAGGAGAAGGGCTGAGAGCCCGGTGCATCAGCGGGGCCGGGCTTCCCAGCCATGGGTCGGCTGCCTTCTTTGCAAATTGCAGAGAGTTTAAAAGAGAACTGAAGCTTTTTTTTGGTTCACTGGGTCTTTCTGTTCGTCTTTACTGATTGTCTGGCTGAGGGTCTGTGGGCTCTTTCTTCTCCTTTGCCCCGTGTCTCTCTCTCAAGTCCCTTAAAAGGTGTTTATTTCCAATGGGTTTGTATCCATCTTTGTATGTACACATACACATGCAATCACTCACACAAAGCCCCAACAACAAAACCTCAGCCTGCTTCTCCAGCGAGGCAGCCGGATCCACTGCCAGCTACAAAGCATGGGAAGGAGTGGAGCTGGGCTGTGCAGGGCATGGAGCAGTGGGAACAAGAGCTGGAGAGACAAAGGGAACAGTGCTACCAAGGATTTATCAACATTTGTTCAGAACAGAGTTATTAATTACAAAGATAAAAGTCTTTCCTCTTCCCCAGCATATGGAACGGCACATAGTGTCATTCCTAGAGTGCATCCATCCATCCGTCTGTCTGTCTGTCCGTCCATCCACCCACCTGCATTCTTCAGATTCACACAAGAATCTATAGGATGTAGGGATGTTAACACCGGTTCATGTCTAATTAATTATTTTTTGCATCTTTCCACTTAAACCAACAAGACTCAAGAGCCGACATACATTTATTGAGCGAGAAGCTCTAGAATGGCCAGAGATGCCTTCCCTCCCCATGCCCCCCTCTGCTGCTGAGCAGCTGCTGTGCTGAAAGAGCAGGGAATTACATGGCTGAGCAGCGACTGCCACAGGGCTGCTCTGAAGCGAAGGTCATTTGGGGAAGTTTTGCTGCATGCAGGGTTTGGTGGCTTTGCCTTCTCTTCTATGCTGGGTTCCCTGCATGGGTGCTGAGGGTGTGGAGAGCAGTGGGGCTGGTTCTGGTTGGGAGATGGCTTGGTTGGAGCAGCAGAGCATAGGGCGAGTGCCTCAAATCAAAGAATCATAGAATAGCCCAAGTAGGAAGGGGCCCATAAGGATCATCGAGTCCTCCCTGCTGTTGGAGCAATAGGCACAGTGGGCAACTCAAAGCACTCGTGGGGAGCGTGCAGGAAAAAATGACCCCCAAGAAACGCAGGTTGGAGAACAAAGGCAATTTTGTGTGGCTTATCAGCGGTGCCTAATTGCGCAGGGTGAATAATGAGCGGTGGGGGAGGCAGCTCTGCTGTCCTCCTGACAGGCTGCAGCCCGTGTCTGGAGAGCCCGAGTCAGTGCCAGCACATGGTGGGGGTCCTCAGAGAGGGCCAACCCCATCCTCTGCATCTGTGCCCCTTTCAGAGCTGCTGGGCTCCTCTGTTGCAAAGCCTTTGTGTTAACCCCACATCATAGAATCGTAGGATCGTGGAATCATGGAATCACAGAATGGCTTGGGTTGGAGGGGACTTTAAAGATCATCCAGTTCCAAGCCCCTGCCATGGGCAGGGTTGCCAAGTCACTGGTATGTACCCTGTAAACCAAAGGGGAATGTGCCATTGGAAGAGGTCACCATGCAAGTGCTTGGACCCGTTGTTGGCTTGTGGGGTGCACGCGTTATCTACAGCTGACCCTGGTGCAACATGGCCTTTAATCATGAGGAAGAACTGGGAAATGGCCCACAGGCCCGCTGCAGACCCCTCCAGTCCATCTCCCACTCCTCCACCCCACTCCATGCATCCCACCGCTCCCTCATTCTGCTCCCAGCCCCACACAGGTCCATGGAAACCGCTTTGTCAGAGCTCCGTGCCAGCCCGATCTGCAGAAGGGCTTTTTTTTTCCCTGTTGGGATGACTATTCCCACACAAGCAAAGCCTCTTAATGAATCTGTGGCAGCAAAGTAGGTGAGGCACTCGCCCTGCCAAGGCTGCTTGGCACGGCTGGAGTCACGTAATCATGCTCAGCTGCCAGCGGGGACAGAGCAGGAAGAGTTAACGTGGGGACAGCGTGGGGACAACTAATCCCAGCAGGACGGGTGGCACAGACCTGTCCTTCCTCACCTCCCCCTCACAGCAGCCCACCTCTTCCTCTCCCACCTCCTCCCTTCTCTCATTTCTCCCATCTCCATCACATTGTCACTCCTCCCCCGGCTCCTCCCGTGCCCCGCTCTCTCCATCCAGCACGTTCCCCTCCCGCACGCTCCGAGTGGGAGCGAGGGGCCGTGCGTTTGGGCTGCGGTGGAGGTCACAGCTATATGGGGATTGTTTAAAAGAGATTTGCCCACATCCCAGCCCATGTGACCAGCCTCAGCTGCAGGTCTCTCTTTCTTAATCTGGAGATAAGCGTGATTATCCGAAGAAGGGCTGTTCGGAGCTTTGTAACTGTGACAGGGGAGCTTTCAAGTCGCACTTTGCTGGCAGAGCAGCGTTTAAAGCCGGGGAATCAGATTCCAAGCGTGGCTTTGCATCTCTTTGCTGCTGGGAGCATGGCGCGGGGCTGGCAGCAGGGATGGGAGCTTTATTAGGACTTTGCTTATGATGCGGAAAAGGAACCGGGGGAGGGAAATGAGGGGAAAAAAATCCCAATTCACCATTTCCCGATCGGTGGTGAAATTACAGCGATGCTCTGCTTCCAGGAGGGCGGTGGGGTCCCATTGGCCTCACATCTGGGGAGCAGTTCGGTGGCCAGGAGGTTCTGCTGCTGTCAGTGCCATGCAGCGCGGGCACGCTGTGTCTCTTTGCTCTGAGTCCCCATCCCCGTTGCACAAGAGGTCCCCAGGGCCCTGTTTGGAAATGAAATGCTTGTGGCAGCTGGGGATGCTGTGCCTGGCTGTCCCCAGGACCCCACTCACATCAAAGCTTGCTGGAGGTGCGTCTTGGGATGTGGGGATGTGGCAATTGTGTGGTTTAATGTCATGTCTTGCCACCTCATACCGAGGGCACGGTCCCCGAAGGCTTCTTGCACCAGGACAAGCATCAAAATAGGGTTCAGTGGAAATGTTCCGCCGTAGAGCAGGTGCTTCTCTGCTTCTATTTGTAGAATAAGAACTTCGAGCAGAGACTCATCACTGCATCTCTTTTGATGGAGATGGGTCAAGGAGAAAGAAACCTGGATCTAAGCCAGGGGCTGGAATCTGGGTCGAGGCTGAATGAGGACTGAGTGCCAGCAGCGCTCCGGCCCATCACTCGGGCAGCACTCACTGTTCTTGCTGTATCCTCCTTGGAAGGGGTTCAGCTTCAGGCCAGCCTGATCCAAAGGACACCTGAACAATTCCCTCCAGCTCACAGGCACTCATTGCTAGAGCTAGTGTGAGTCTGCAGCCCCTTCTCCTGGGTTTATTTGAGGGGAGCAGTTTCTTGCTTGTGTCTCATGATACAGAAAGAGATCAGATGTCCTTCTCTCTCTTCCATGAAGGCACATCTTCTCTTCGCATAGTTTGGCCGTCGTGGGTGTCCAGCCCTAAAGCAGCCCAGGTGAGAAGTGGGGCAGGACACATACAGGGGTGGAGATGTGTGTCTGTGGGGCTGGTGGCTCACTGTACCTCCAGCAGTTGCTTAGAGGAAGTAGTTGCAAATACATCATCTTGAGTGTGAGCTCTGCACTGTCTCCTACATGGTCTGCTGTCCCTGGAGCCCCACACAGCTGGTCTGTGGGTGGGAGCTCTGTTTTCCTTGTACCCCTGTGAACTTGATTTTTTGTTATTTTTCTCTGTGTGCCGCTTACATGAATCCTCTTCAGTGCCTACAGCTTATTCTGTGGCTTTACCGAGGATCTGGCCAACATATGTAGCCTTCCTCCAGGGCACGGCTCTTTGAGAAGCTCCAAGCTGGACACAGCATGTTTTCCCAGTGGCTGTAGGGCTGAGCAGCCCAAATCCCGCGTTGCACAGATCCCACACGTGCCCTGGGTGGGGGAGAAGCAGAGCTCCCCCCACTCCTGGCAGCCTGGGAGCAGCAGAGGGAACGTGGGCAGGAGCACGGAGGTGTTGGCGGGTGCTGGCAGGAACACACGTGTGCTGGGACTGCCGTGCCCATCTGCACCGGCATGGTCACACGTGTGCCTGCGTGGCAGACCGTCCCCGTGCCCCTCACCTGCATGAATCTGTGGGGTACGGGGGGAGAATGGAGGCATCCCTTTTAAGAGCCTTTTAAATGGAATTGGATCTCTAAGAGGAAGGGTTGAATTGATTGCAAGGGTTGATTTATCTGCTGGATGTTTCTGCCAGCTTTTCTGGCATGCACAGGCACAGAATTGCCAAGGTGGGAAGGAACTGACAAGCACTGGTGTGTCAAAGCAGGACATAAAGAACTAGAGGCCGCGTCCCCAGCTTGCCCCAGCCTGGCACTGGGAAACATCTCGGTTCTGCAACCCGCTGGGGCCAGCTCTTCAGCAGCAGTGACTTTACCTCCTCCTCCTATTTGCACATCCCCAGCATGTTTCTGTCTTACCCTGACAGTGGGATGGGATGGCCAGGGACAGACAGACAGCAGAGCCCAGGCACACCAGGACCTGTGCAGCCCTATATGGAGAGCTTCTTATGGGCTGAGGGTGGATGGAGGGATGTGAGGTAGGGTGATGGTGCATAAAGCAAAAGGGCAGGTGGGTCTCAATGGAAGCGACTGAGAGATTTGGGAGATGTGAACAGGATGGAGGGGACCAAGCTGGGGCTGCAGAGGGTGGTTCCTAAAGGTGAGCTGAGCCCAGCATCCAGGGCAGGGTTTGGCAGAGAGCAAGGGGAGCTGTGGAGAAGCGTGGTCATGCCATGAGGAGTGGGAGAGCTGCTGCAGGGCTGGAGGAGGTGTGACGCCTTGTCACGGCGTGGGGCAGTTCCAGGCTTTGCTTTGTTGCTGTTGCTCAGAGCCATTTGCTACAAAGCCCCCAGCACCTTGGTGCATGAGTCCACTTTTAGTGATGCATAAAAACCAAAAGATTTGACAAATATATATATATATATTTTTTTTGCTCGCCACCTCATTGCCATAGTAACAGAGGTCCTGAGGACACCTCCATGAAGTAGGTCACCGCAGACCCCGGTTTGCTGCTGCTCATGGCCAGCCAGCACTGGGCGTCCCCAATGGTTTGAGCATGGCTGGGCTGGAGAGGTACCCTGCAGTGGGGTACCCCATGGCCGTGCCCTGGTGGGGACACCGTGACATCACCCAGGTGCCATCGAGGGCCGTCCCATGCCCGGACACCGATCGTGGGAAACTGCCGTCCCTCCCGTTGGTGTCCCCAAGTCAGGGCTCCCTCCCATCCCCCTCCGCCTCCCTCCCCCCTTTCACTGGAGCCTCTCTCCTCCTGATTTGCATAATTTTCCATTTTCAGTGTCCCCTTTTCTTTTTCTCCTCTCCATATGGTGCGTCCCCCTCTCTGCCTGGTGCAGGAGCCCTCCTTAACAAGCTCGGCAAAGCCCTCTCTCTCAGGGGCTGCACATGAAAGATGCTCTCTAAAAACAGAGGCCGGCAAGGAGCCCTCCCCCTCTCCCCCTTGATTTATAAGGGGCCGGGATGTGGGAACGTTCCTGGGTCGTGCTTTGGAGCCGTCGGGTGTTTGCAGCCGTCTGCAGTGCCTGTTTGCTCCATCCATTCAGTGCAGACCCCTACGGCTGGCGCTCCCCGCGTCTTTCATCTGCAATGCAAAAAGAGTGGTGGGGAAAGTTGGTGCCTCTCCTGCGTGTCCCAGGCTTTGCTTTCAGCTGCTGAGGGATGCTCTGTGCCTGCTGTGTCGGGGTTGGGCTGTACCACTGCTGCTGCTGCCGCCCCACCTGGGACACAGGTGACAAAAGTGGCACAAGTGAAAGAAGTGACACCGGTGGCACTGGTGGCACAAGTGACACGGCTGGCACAAGCTCCGCGACCAAGCAGCGTTCACCATTCATTCATCGCTATTCATCATCTTCTCCATCCCAGCCTGGGCTTTCCCACCACCCCGTGGAGCTCCATCCCCAGCAGCCCCATGGCAGTGGCTACGTACAGACCCCACTGCCACCCCACTGCCACCCGCAGGGATCCCGCTGGTGCCGCGCTGCCGGGCAGAGGGTGCCAGCCCAGCATTTGACGGGTTAAGCCGGTCTCCAGCTAATTTCTCCCAGCGCTCCCCTCCTCCTCGCGCTTCTGTATGCAGCAGGCAGGGCCTCCGCGCAGGTTCCTGCACTGAGCTGTTGCCAGGGGAGTAGTTAGGCGAGTCTGAGCTATGCGGGGAAAAGGCCCGGGCTGTCAAAGTGTCTGAGATGAACCATAGCCCGGTCCCCCTGCAGCTGGGCCCAAGCATGCATCAGCCCTTGTTTGGAGCCTGGGAATGGCAAAGCCCAGGGAGGTTCAAGGGCAAACTTGCTATTCATTAGTCAGGGGTCCTTGACGTTCCCACTCTCTGTCTCCCTTCTTCTTCTTCTTCTCTTTTCTGTCCCTCTTTTGACAGATTCCTGGGTGCTTTGGGGGAAAGCACCCCTCCTCCTCCTCCTCCTCGCCCCGCCAAAAGCCCTCCCCATAAAATTCCCTGCAGACAGGCGGGGGGGCAACAATGACGGCACCGAGAGCCGCATCCCGCGGGCATCCTCTGCCCCCCGGTGCCGTGCACGAGGCACTCGCTCCACGCGAGCTGCACATCGCCCATGTTTTATCACTGTGATGCTCACAGGAAATTGTAACTTGAGATAAGAAAATGTCAGCAGCATTCTCCTCTCACTGAGCCCAAAGCGCCATGAAGTTCCTCCATAGGAAATGCAACCGCGTGCCCAGGTGCACAGGGCGGGTGTGGGATGGAGGGAGATCGTAAAGGTTGGAAAGACCACTAAGATCATCCAGTCCAACCACCAGCCCATCACCACCACGCCCAGATAGAACCCACTCCCACTGCACACAGCGTTCCATTGCTTGAAGAATCCAAAGTTCGCTTGTAATTACCCAAAGCAAACAGCACATCCTCTTAGTTTCAAATGATTTTTCCCTCCCCAGGCCCCTGGAGCAGAATGGAGGTGTAACGCTGAGGAGCTGCAGGGGAGAGCACAGCTTTGGTCACTTTGGAGTTGGAGATCTTGAGCCGGGGAGGAGGTATGAAGGCTCTATTTGCATGAAAGTGTGCATGTGTGCAAAACAAAAGATTCTGGGGGCTTGCAAAATGCAATCAGGGATGGAAGGGAGGAAAAAAGGGGGAGAAGGAAGGGAGGGACAAAAAATGGCAGTGAATAAGGGTTTTCAAAGTAACACCTCGGCATGATTAAATTGTCCAGAAAGTTTCTCCGCACCGACGGAGCGGGGTTGAGCTGGGGGAGGAGCAGAGCCCCTCCTTCCTGCCCAGCCCCAACAACGGGGCTTTGGCACACGGCGGTGGTCCCGTCAGGCAGAGCTGCCTGCGTTGGTGGGCTGGCACTGGGGGTTCCACTATCGAGGGTGCTGTTATTGGGGGTGCCATCACTGGGGGTGCTGCTGTTGGGGATGTCACTATTGGGGGTCTCTTTGTTGGCACTGGGTTCCACCCAGCCAGCTCTTCCAGCCCCTCCTGCCCCAGTTACCCAGTGCTGGGAGGTGCGGGCAAGTGGAAGGCGTCCCATTGCAGTGAGCATCCTCTTCATTGGCACGATAGTTGAGTTTCTCAGTATGAAGCAAGCTCATGTGGCACTGCCCAGGGCACCAGCACGGGTTTTCCCTGGTGAGCACGATGGCTCAGCATCCCCCTCCCCTCCTGGGCTTGGGGATGTGCTCACCACCCTTCGTGTCCCATCATGTGCGGACATTTGGGGTGACTTTGTGTAATATAGGACAACACAGCATCGGTCTGCTCCCCTGCTTCCCAGGCTGGCTCTGTGCTCCCTGCACACACACACCCATCAGCGTGGGGTCTGCCCTCTGTGAGCCATCCCAAAACCAAGGCATGTGGGCCGCATTTTTCTTCCGCCCCTCTAAACGTGTAGGCTCTCTTCGAAGTTGTGCACGAGAAAAGGGATTTTCCTTGCATTCCCACCAAGCGCTCTATGAATATTGCAATAAAGGGGTTATAGGAGATAACTATTTTTAAGAGAGAAAGAAAAAAAAACCACCCATGGAAAGGCAGCCCGGACCCCAGAGTGAGGAGTATTTGCACAGTTCAAAGAGTGGCGGCGGTTCACGCAGCCGCAGCCCGGGAGCGCAGCGCTGCGACCTACAGCGGATCGCACGGCGTGGCTCCCAGGGCGCCTCATTAGAGCCACGCCGAAGATTTATCTCTCAAAATGGGCTCGCAAATATTTTATAAAATTTGCAATATTTTATAAAATTACGATTTGGTGCACTAAAAAGAATAAATGAGCTGGCTGACGGTGCTTTTTGCGCCCTAGATCCAAGCGCGGGGAAGAATTCGAGGTGTGTTTGACTTTGCTCTTCCCAGCACGGCAGTTCGTAAGCAAAGCAAAGGGAGGATGGCGAAGGACGGGGCTGGGCTTCGTGCTAGGGGCCCGTGCTTGTGGTTAATGTGGAGAAGATGGAGGAAAGCTCGAGGAAAAGAGGGAAGAACCTGCTGTAGGGTGTGGGGTGAAAGCTGCAGGGAGAGCCATGGAGGGGACGAGGGCACTTTGGCTCAGTGTCACAGCTTCGGCCGCAGCTCCGTGCCTCATAGGTATCACTTTCCGCAGGCAGCCAAGGGCGCTGAGGGCAGGGAAAGTTAACGTGAAGATTAAAACATCAGAGGGCTGCTCCTTTAGTGGCTCTGACATGCAGAGTAATCCCTTGCCCCAAAGCGTACGGGGAAGGACAGGCGGCAGCCCCTCGGTGGGGCAGGGGGAGCGCGGGGCCACGGCTCCGTGGGTCAGGAAGGGGTGAGGTGACACAGGGTGGGACAGCAGTGGGTGGTGAGGTGTAAATGGGGATGGGGTCGGGGCCTCCGTCCATCCATGCTACCATTTCTGTTCTCGGCTTCTCCGACTCTGTGTGCTGATGAAGAGACAGTAACCCATGTCCTTTTCCTTCCCAGATCCCAGTGAGAGGAGAAGGGATATCCCCGGCCCGACAGCGCCTTCCTGGTTGTGCTCTGCCCGCACTCTGCCTGATGTCTCCGAGGTTCTCCAGGAGGGACCCAACCTGCCGTGGCCCCAGCAAGATGCAGCATTGGCTGCTGGACGTGGAAGGGTTCTGCATTGCTTCGCACCTGTGGGGAGGGAGCCAGGGGATGGGGAGCCTGGCAAAAATCCCATGTAACTCCTGTACGTCACCTCCAGGACCCAAATACCTCTGGGCAGAGAGGTGTGAGCACTGTCCCAGCTGGGTGTGGGGATGTTGGTGGGAGCAGGAGAGAGGTCTGGGCGGGTTGGGTGCCATGTTTAGGGGCTCTGCTCATGGAGCAGAGCTTGGCCTATGCTGTCCGTGTGTGCGTGATGGACTGACTGTGGGCTGACCGTGCCTGGTCCAGGCAGCGTTCCACTGCACTGTAAGAAAAATGCGCTGTAATTCTCCCCTATTAACATCAACCCCACCCCATGCACTGTTGCAAATAAACACTCCTTTCTGCAAAAGCGAGCTGTGTGATGTGGTACAGTACTGAGACAGAGGAGGCGATGGGCACGGAGCTGCATGCAGACACATCCCGGGGAGCAGCCCAGAGCCGAGCGCCGTGCCGCGCCCCAGCGAACGATCTCTATTTGGTCTGAGCCCTGTCTGGGAAGTCGCCGTTAAACCCAATGCAAACAGCCCCTGTGAAAGGGCATAATGAATATGTCTCCGGAATGATTTGGAGCTCCTTCTGCTTGCAGAGCGGGGTTCCCCATTGTGCCCGGTTCCCGGCGTGCTCTCGGCAGAACGCGCGAGGTGGCTGCTTTCCCAGCTGAAACCCGAAAAAAGCAAACAATGGGTCAAGGCCCGCATTGTGCGCGCCCAGGCAGGCAGAAGGAGCGCAGCCCGGCATGGCCAAGTTCAAGGCTGGGCAGGGGGCCGGGCGCGCGGGGATGCTAATGGGGCTGTGCTGAGCGGGGGGAGCGGGGGCTCTGCGTGCCATTATCCTAAAAGCACCTTGCAGGGCAGCAGTGGGGGTGATTACCGGCTGTAGCACGGGGTGCTGATGCTGCTGGGAGGGATTTGGGGTGCTGGGATGATTTGGGGTGTTGTTGCTTGCTGGGGTAGGTGAGCGCCACTGAGTGTAGTGGCATTGCAGGTGGATGCCAGAGATGATACCGGTGCTGGAGGGTTGCGAATGGATATCGTGGGGGGAAAACGGCGCTTTAGGGACAGGGAGGAGATGGCACGGTGCACCACTGCCCACGCTGTGCCTGCAGGATGGGGCTGCTTTTGGCATCTCTGCCTGCAGAAGATGCGGGCACGGCTCAGCCCCTCCCGGCAGCCGCCCCCGGCCCCGCATCCCCCCCTTTCCCCGCCGGTTCCCCCGTTGCGGCGCGGCTCCCCCCGGCCCGGATGAAGTGTGTGGAGACAGGCGGAGCGGCCCGTGGAAAAACACCATGGAGGGCTCGCACAAAGGGGGTTTTATTCAAATTTGTTTAGAGTTTAGCGGATTTGCATGAAAAATGTGTGAGAAAAGCCGGCTCCAATGACCTCATCCCCAGCTGCCATTAATGTTCAATTAAGTGCTGAATAGCGGCAAAGGGGGGACCGGCCGGGACGTGCAGAGAATCCAGGCTCGGGCGCAGACTGTGAGAACCGGGCGGCCCCCCCCGGCCGTCTGGCAGCCCCTCCCCGGGCGCGGCGCCCCGACGGGATCCCCCCGCCGCCCCCCTCGCACCGGGAGCAGCGCTCAGCCCTCCGAGTGCCCCCGGCTCGGCCTGAATCGAGGGGGACCCCTCCGGGGGGTGTCTGGGAGGGGGCGATGCCCGCCCGAAGCTGTCGGACGGGGCCCGGCCGGGGCAGAGCCGCTCTCCGCTTCGCAGACGGTGTCAAAGCCCAAGTTCAAGTCCACGCCGAGGGGCTCTGCCCCGGGATTCCCGGCTCCTTCCCATCCTCCGCCTTTTGTTCGCCTCTGACAATTGCTCTTTATTTCTTACACACCCCCCAGCCTCCCCCCACCCCCCCGCCTTCCCGCACTTGGCACCGTTTAGCTGCCTGCCTGCAAACTTAACAACCCCGGTTCTTGGTATAAGCACTCCAATTCCCCCTCTTTCCCCGTATAAACGCAGCTCTCCCCGGGTGCGGCCCCCCCCGGCTCCACGCACCGGCCCCGGCCCGTCGGGTACAGCCGCGGCCGGAGCGAACTTCCTGCTCTGAGACACACGGGAGCGAACCGGATCCGCACAGCCCCCCCGGAGCCGCCCCCAGGCTGTGCTGCCCCGGGACAGCGCTCAGGTAAGGGACCCCCACCTCACTGGTGTGATGGGGCGCTGGCACGGGCACGTTTATGGGCTATCTTTCTGCACCCCTCTCCCCCGAGAATAAAACATCGCAAGGAGGTTGTGCCCCCCCCCCAGGCCCGGGGCGCGGGGCTGCCTGGCGCTGCCTGGCGCTGCCTGGCGGGGAAGGTCGGGAGGCCACGGAGACTTCCCCAAACTTCCCGTGCTCGTCCTCTCTCCGCCCCCTCGGGAGGGGAACACCCACCTCGGAGCGGGCCGCTGGGCTCAGGGGGGACCCCGGCGAGAAGGCACCACCGGCGGCCTCGCACCTGCAAGCCGGAGCCGTCGGGGCACCGGGCCCGCTGCCGTCGGAGCGGGAGGGTACTGAGCTCCCGGCGGGGCTCCGGGGGCAAACCCCAGCCCCGGGTTCCTGCAGCCCGAGGGACGGGGGGGACAGCCCGCGGCACAGCCCCTCGGGCCGCCCGGTGCTGTCGGGGTGCCCATGGGGAGCACGGCGCCGGGCGGGGTGCGCCGTCGGGGGGCACGGGGCCACGGTTGTGCCCTCTTCCGGATTTGGTTTTCGGCTGAACTTAATTTTTTTGAAGGCAAAATTGGGTGAAGGAGATGAAACGAACCTTTCCTCCCGGGATTAAAACAGAGAAAAGAGAAGGAAAGAACGAAAATACCTTAATTAGGGAGAGGGGACGGGATTTGGGAGAAGGAAAAAAATAAGGGAGTTGAAAGGCTGCGGGATATGGCGCGGGGAAGGCGGGGGGGTCCCCGGGTGCCAGGACACTGCCCCGCTTCGGGCACAGCACCGCGGTGCCCTTCTGCGGAGCCTCGGGGCGGGGCGGCCCTGCGCGCATTCGTAGAATGTCACATAGCGCAGCATCGCAGCGCGTAGCAAGCCGGTGTCATAAAATACAGCATAACATGTAAATAGCGCTGTGCCGTGTTATAGGGATGTAGCACTCGGCGCACGGCTCTGTGCTGTGCTCCCACCAACGCGGCCCCCCCCCGGGGGCTGCCCCCAGCCCCGTGACGGGGTGCCCCATTCCCATCCCCGCTGACGCCCGGACCGGGATCGCACCGTTTCCGTGCAGGCAGCGGGGACCCCGCGCACCTTTCCTCACGCCGCGGTACCCCGGTGGGCTGCGGGGGGGGCTCACGGGGGGCCGCGGGGCTCAGCCACCCCCATCGCTCCCCGTTGGGCGCTCCCCAAATCACAGCGCAGCACTCCGAACGGGCGCACGTTTGAAAATCGCAGCATTGTGGTACATCGGGGTGCGGACACGCCTGCTTTGGGGGGGGTGGAGGGGGAAGGGGGGCGAGGCTTTATTAGTATTTTTTTTTCTGTAGCTATTAAAAATATGAAAGAAAGAAAGACAGAAAAAGAGCACAGGCGCCTCCAAATTTCGTCCCATCCGTGCGTTCCCCCCTCTGCTGCTGGATAGGAATAGGGTCCCACCCCCGTGTCCGCACACGCGGCTATTTCTCCCTCTCCGATCCTCAGCGGACGAACCGGGGGGGACAAACCACCTCCGCGGCCCCACCCGCGCCCTCGGGGCACCCGGAGCGGTTCCTCAGTGCCCGGGTGGCAGCGGCCGGGCCGGCGTCGGGGCCCCTCGGGGGGACGGAAGGGGGCTTTTCCCCCCCACAGGATCGGTCGGAAATCAGAAATCCCCCGCGCATGGAAACGGCCCTTCCCCGGCGGGGGGGAGGAGGGGAAGGACGGATGGAGGGATGGAGGGGGAAGGAGGGATGGAGGAGGGCGGGAGGGGGGAAGGGTGCCGCGCCCCTGATTGGCTGCTTCAGCACAAAATCCGGCGCTGGGTTTGAGGGGAGGGGGCCCGGGGGATGTCGGGGGGCAGAGGTGGGCGCCCCCCGGCCCCCCCTCCCGGCAGCCATTTTGTGGCATTGCTCTGCCGTCGTGCCAGGGCCGGGGGGGGGACCCGGCGCCGCGCTCTGCCCTCGGTGGGGCTCGGGGTTGGGGGTGGTTTGGTGCCACGGTGGGAAATGTATTCCCTCGGCCGCCACGCTCGCCCATTGACAGAGATAAACATGCAAATGAAGCGATTTGCATGTCATTAGCATACAGGCAGATTGGGGGGGGAGGGGCTGACTGTATGTGCGCACTGCAGCGTGTGGCAATGCAACACCCAAACAGCCATTGCCGAAGGCTCCTGGCAGCGGCACCTGCGGGCCTCGATTCGCCCCCTGATTCCCCCTTATCCCCCGATGGGGGCACAGCTGGGCCCCCCCGGGCCCCTCCGCACCCCGCGCTCGGCGCCCCTTTCCCGGCCGGGTGCGGCCCTGCATGGCACAGGGCCGGGCAACAGAGCGATGTGGCAGAGCTGAGGCAGCGTGATCCTGGGGCTATTTCTCTATTTCCTCACCGTGCACGGGAACAGAGGGGCTGAGGGGCTCCGTTCGGCCGCCGCCCACTGCAGCCCCAAATCGCGCTGGGAAAGGAAATAAGAACCCGCAGTGATGCGGACGGAGCGCGGCCCGGGCTGTGCGCAGGGCCAGGCAGAGGGTTCTGGGAGCCCCCTGGGCTGGGGGACATCGGGGTGCAGCCCTCGGGGTACACCCACCTCGGGGTACACCCACCTCGGGTTACACACACCGCGGCGCGTCCCCCGGGTGCCGCCACTGCGGAGCATCCATCCCTTTGGGCACCGAGAACACCGCACATGCGGCCGTTCCCGCACACCCCGCGGGTGCCGCTCGCCACACACTCGGAGTGCCCCCCCGGCTCCGCACCCCATTCTCTGCCGGCTGCGGTGCGGGGACGAGCGGCCGCGCGGTGCCCTGCGCACAGCCCCGCGGGTTTTCGTTGAGGTGGGATCAGCTCGCAGCTTCCTACCCGCAGAGGGCCGCGGGGCGAGGAAATAGCATCGGGGGGCGAATCCAGCCCCAGAGGGGTGGATGCCAAAGGTGCCCGCCGCGCTTCTTCCCCAAATCCCGCGCCTCTATGGGGGAACCAGGCGAGCGGCGGGCAGCACCCGTTCCTTGCTCGACTCGGGGCAGCGCTGCGCAGTCCGCGACCGTCCCCATTCGGGGCTCACTTCGATCGGGATGATCCCTTTTCCCTCAATCTCCTCGCACGTCCCACCGCAGCCGCTCCCCTTGGGCACGACGCGGCTGCGGCCGCTCCGCGGGAACGAACCCCGCAGTTCCGCCGCGGTGCGGAGCGGCGGCGCCGGGCGGCTCCGGGCTGACACCGCTTCGCGTGGAGCGACCGCACCGCTCCTCCGTCCCCGCACGGTAGAGGAAAGCGCCGAGCAATTGGTTTTCCAAAACAATTTGTAACGTCTCACTTGTATCCATCTCCCGTCCCCCCCCGTGTTTCCTCGGGAGAGCGCGGAGCAGCGCCGGAGCGAATTCTTCCTGCTGAAAATTCCTCCCAAACAGAGTTAATAGATTATTGTCACAAATAATGCCGCCTCTTTCCTCAGCGACTCGATGCACAATCCGAACTTAGAAACACCGTTTTGCTTGTCGGTTTATTATTATTATTATTATATATATTTTCAATGTACCCGAAATCTAATTTTCTTAAGCTTAGGCAGCCCTGCGGAATAACCCCGGATAACAGCCAGAATTTCTCTTTTAAAACGACAAATATCTGTGTACGTATTTCTGGCTAGCTATACATTAGGCGAAGCCTGCGGGAGAAGATCTGTGGGAGGACAGTGCCGAGCGGGGCTGGACGTGTCCGGCGGACACCACCGAACGGGATTCATCTTGTTTAATTTCTGTTCCGAGCGAGAAAATTCGGTAACCAACGCGGGGTCGAACAGAGCGATTCCCGGGGACGTGCGGGGCGGCTCCGCCCCGGTCACCCCTTCTCCGTCCCTTCGGTTTTGTTTATTTTTACGCTGATCATTGCTCCCCGTGCCCGATTTTTCCGGGAGAACGACGGGAGCGGCGCCGCACGGACAGAGCCGGGCTCGGGGGAGGGCAGAACAAAGTTTATTACTGCCGTGGGTGGGGGTGCGGGACGTGTCCCGGCTTTACGGAACCGTTCCCGTGTGTGGGTCCGGCGCTGGTTCTGGGCGCGCACACAGCGGTGCTGGGCACAGCCCGCACCCAGCGCATCCCCCGCCCCGCCTTTGGGGCCAGCGCCGGTTAACGAACGGGGGCTGTATCTGTGTCGGTTCTCTACGGCTGGGGCCGGGCAGGGCGAACCCGAGGCTTTGCCGTCTCGTTCCGCCGTCGGGGCCCGGCGGGGCGTTGGCACGGGGCAGGGCCGGGGATGCTCTTCTCTCCCCGGCAGCCGCGCGTCTCGGCACCGGACAGGGCAGGGGGGATCCCAGGTGCCTTTCCGTCCCCTATAAACCTTTCCCTCTCGCAGACAAATTCACCCTGCTCTGAGCTCGGCTCCGGTGCCCGCAGCGTGTCCCGCAGCTCGGCGGGGGCATCCCGTTGGGAAAGGGGAAAGGAGCGGAGCACGGCAGCACCGCGAGCATCCGGCGGGACGCGCTCGGGGCGCACGGAGCCCCGCGGAGCCTCGCCCCGACGGACGGCCCCGCCCGCCCCCTCCTGTCCAGGGTCCTGAAAGCGGCCGCTCGGCCGGGCCCGAAGCTCCGACGGGGCGGGCTCGGGCTGTACCCGTCGGGACGCGGGGCCGGAGCCGGGCACCTCTCCGCCGCGTTCACCGGGGGAACCGCCGTCTCTACCGGCGGGGAGACGGGGCGGCAGCTGTAGCGCTGCCCCGACGGCGCGTTTCCACGCGCTATTCTTCCCCGATTTACTGCTTGTCACCGGCGACTCAATGCGTTCCCCTCTCTTTGGGACCTTCCCCGCCGCCCCCCGCCCCGGTGCCGTGCAGAGCCGGCCCGACTGCCCCCCCCACTTCCCCCGGCCACACGGCGCTGCCCCGCGGTTCGCTCCATGCGCACCACCGCAGCCCCGCCGGCTCCGGGGAAGTTCAAGAAGTTGGTTGGCCCCACTCCCTGCGAGTGCGCCAGCCCAAACACCGGTGTCTGCCCCGGAATATTTCACCGTCGGGGAGCGGGAGGGGGGGAGAGACAGCTTAAAAAAAAAAAAAGCCCCCTCGGGCTCTAATCTCCCATGCATCGTTACAACTGTCCGCAGCGAGGCGGGGGAGGCCGGGCTGCAATTAGCTATAGAGCCGCTCGCCTTGCAAACAGAGGGGCTCGGATTATTGCAAATTCATTTCTATTTTCCAGGCCAGCGCTTGTATTCTCTGTTAGCATAAGAATAGAGCCAGGCCCTGTGAACTCCTCCGACCTACTGACCCCTCTCCCCAGAAATGAATAGCAGCACTTTCCGTCCCCCCCCCTCGTCAGCCTCTCCAGCAGACTCGAGCCACGGCCTAAATTCCTAATCAGGGTAATTTAATATATCTTAAGCCCCTGGCTGCTTTATTTTCGTTCCTTTTTTTAGTTTGTTTTAGGCATTCACCGGCTCTCACCCCGTCATTAGAGATCCTTATTTGACGGATATAAGAAGCTGTTATGAGACTACAAGTCTCTTTTTATCTTCTAAATAAGCTGTGCTTCCCTGTAATTAGAATGGTATTCCCAGCCTTTGAGGCCTTTCAGGACCGCCTAACAAAAAACTTGCAGGAGATGAATAATCCCGAAGGACAAACTCCCGTCCCTAGCGAGGAGCTGGGAAAGCAGCAGCGCCCGGCGCGTCCTGCTCCGTGCTGTCCCCGCTTCCCATTGTCCACTCCCCGGGGGCTCCCGTGGAACACTCGGAGCGGTCGCAGAGCCCTCTCCCAGCAGCACCTCGCGGCCATCACAGCCCAAACGCACCGGGCGCCACCCGCCCTATCCCCGCCCGGCTCCGTGCTGCCACCCCGTCCCCATCCCGCAGGTTTCCGGCCGCCCCGTCGTGCCGTCGAGGGGATCGCACCAGCTCTGCTCGGCTCTCATTGGCCACCTCGGGCTGACGACGTGCTCCCAGGCCCTCCCGATTGGCTTTGCTCTGTGGCATCACGATTGTTCGACGGGGCTCCCCGCCGCGGGGTGGGGGTGGGGGGTCGCTCCCAAAGTGATTTACCCCGGCCCGGCTCGAATCGGTGGGGGGAGGGGGGGAATATCTGCCCCGACGGCGCGCACAGCTCTGCCTGCCAAGACGGGGAGGACGCCGCAATGACGGGCGCAGCCCTCCCTTCCCCACCTGCTTTGTGCCCCCACGCAGCTCTAGAGGTTTCGGGGGGAAAAAAATATCACATATATATACATATATAAAATAGATGTGAAAATGCGGGGAAAGTGGCTTTGGGATAATTAGCCTTCTTGATGTGGTTGGAGAGTTATCTAATCCAGAGGAGCCTAAAGGCATCATTACGGAGACAATATTTCAGGAAATCCAATTCATTGGAGCAAAAATATGACATTCATTTTGCTGGTTATGTTATTACAAATATCCTTCAAAGCCGACATTTCACGCCCCCCCACCCCCCAAAAAAAAAGGAGAAAAAAAAAAGGGAAAAAAAATAAGGAAAGAAAATGACCAGACGAAGAGCCCGCAAGGTACGGACTGTACACGGAGGAGGAGAGGAGGAGGATGCTGAGCACAGGACCCGCGCTGAGCAAAATCGGGGGGCTGGAGGGAACCCCTGAGAGAGCAGAGGGCTTGGAGGCGGGAGAGACAGAAGCGGCAAGGAGAGGGAAAACCTCCCGGCCCCAAACGCGGGACACCTGCGCTGCAGCTGCCCGGCTCTGCGGGGCTGCCCACGCCTTGCGCCCACGGTGCGCGCTATTTCCAGCCCTGCTTCGTTTCCCTTCGCAGGGTTTCGGAGCCGAGCGCTCCCCGTGAGGTGCAGCCGGGCTGGTCTTACCCCGCTGCCCGCTTCCCCGCCTCCGAGGCAGGAGAAGCGCAAGCACCAGTAGTGATACTGGTGCCACTGGTGTGCGGCTGTGAGGCTCTGCGGGAAATGCTCTGCCTCTTCCCCTCTGGCTGCGGCGCTTCGCGGGCTCTGCCCAGCCCCGGCCCTTTCCCCGTGTCCCTTTCGGGGCTGCCGATGGCCGTCGGTCTCTCCCGGCGTTGAGGTTCGCTGTGCCTTTTCGAACCCTTCAACGAAATCCGCCCCCCGCAGTACCCCTCGACCCCTCCTCGCATTCCGTCCCGCCACGCAGCCCTATGCGGGGGCACGGACACGCGCGGCCTGCAGTTATTCGGCTAGCTCCGTGTGTTTTTGTGAGAAATACGTGCAAAACGGGGGAAGGAACGCCGTTTCCCGTCCCTGAACGGCAGCGTCCGCGTGGTCCCGGCAGAGCGGGGCCGGACCCGTCCCGATGGGGCTACGGCGGGGGTCGCTCCCGAACCGCGCCCATCCCGGCTCCCCCAGCTGCTGCCAATTCTCTTCCAACTCGCAGCCCGGTTGTTTTGTTTAATTAAACTCAATGTCAGTGTTAATTTTCCGCCTGGCCGGGCAGCCCTGCCTTTGCCGAAGCCGGCGTGTTGGTTACAGATGTCAGTACGCCCCGTCGGGGCCGCGCCGTGCCTGCCACGCGTGTCCGCGGCCGCGGGGCCATCGCCGGGGCCGGGAGCTGCTGGGCCGAGCAGGGCAGGGCAGGGCAGGGCTTCCCTCGCAAAGCCCACTCCCCCGGGTCGGTCCTGCGTGAGCGAGGAGGGTGGACAAGCTGTGTTTCACAGGTTTTGTAACAGAGGTGTGTGTGTGTGTTCCCCTGCAAAGTATCCCTCTGAGAAACGTATTTTGGGAGGGGAGAGTCGGTCTTGCCCGGTGCTTTAGGAATTAAATCCCTTCCCGAGGTGCAGCCCCGGCTTGGGAGTGAGCAGAGGACCCCAACCCGTGGCAGCTCAAGGATGGGCCACTTTCTCCCCAGATGCATCCTAGGGCACAGGATGGTGGCAGAGAGCAATGTCCCCTCCTGCTGCCATCACAGAGCAGAGCCCCCAGCCAGCTCCCTTCCAGCAGCCAGACACCTCTCTGCTCTTCATTTCTCCAATATTTCCCTACCTCCCTGAACGTTCTGTCCCAACACCCCCGGCTGAATGCTGCTCCCCGTGCTGGGCATGCAGCAGCACATCCAGTGCCCTCTGCCACTGAGCCAAGCAGTGAATAAGAGGTGCCCATTCACCTCCCTCCATTCGTGCTTGAACTGTCCACTCTCTTACCCTCCTCAGTCACTCTTTTTTTGCAGGCTGAGGAGTCTCAGTTTATGGCATCACCGTGGCTGTTCCATTGCTGGGCAGGCAATGGGATTGTTTTCTCTGCCCATGCTCAACATGGAATCCATCTCTCATTTTAAGGCTGAGTTCATTGGCACAGAGAGATCCTTTTTCTGGCACAGAAAGACCTTCCTATTCCCCTCTGCACAGTGCCACATTGTACCAGCACTGGACGCTGTCACTGGGCTGCTCGTCCCTTTCCCAGCCCCTCCCAAGCCCCCCAAGCACCGCAGAGCTCCACTGCGGGAGCCCCAGGTTTTGTTACGCCACTTTGTCTCCTAACTTTTACCCGGTTATTCATTCCCGAGCTGCTTTTCAAACCTCAGTTTGCAGCGACAGGACTGGCCTTATTTACCAAACAATCAGGTTTATTGCTGTTTCTACTCATTCTTTGTTACAATTTCTATCTGTTTTCCCCATTAAACTTGGGACGTTGTGATTTTCCGGACCCCCCATAGAGCCCTTTTTCGGCAGTTGGCGATCCTCCATTCCCATTTACAAAGACTGATTCACGCGGGAGGTACACTCCAGCTCCTGAAATACCCATTTCATATTTAAGCCCTTCTAAAACTCTAGTGTAAATCTCATCTTTTGTCACTATTTATTTCGGCGTGAGCAGTTTTACAACCTTTCCGACCACTATCCAGCCCGTGAGCACACGCAGCTCCCATTAGAAAGCTCCTTGATGGGGTATTTCAGAAGGATCCTGTTGACGATTGCCAGCATAGGGAATCCATCTGATTTCCTCCATCTGCCTGCCATCCAGCCCTGCCTGCTTGTCCACCACTGGGGTTTTCATTTGCCATTGGCAAAGTGCTCTTGAAAATCTCTTTGTTCACACCTGTGTTGGGGGTGCTCTATTCACGCTCCGTTGGATTTTCATCCACATCCCCACGGGTACCGATGGGTGCTGAGTGGTTTGGGGGTCAATGGGTGTGTGAGAGCTGCGCCCCACACATTTGGGGTTACTGGAATTACCACTGCTTTCCTTGCTGCCACTGCCCCCATCCCAATGTCACATCCAAGGACGCATCCTGGGGACCGCAGTACGAAACACCTTATGGAGGGGATTTACTCTCTCTATGTCTCCCCCAGATCTGGGTCCCACTAGGGTACAAGCCATGAGTTCACAGCCCCGATTTCAAGGCAGCATCGCAGTCCAGGGGGAGACGCTGAGCTCTGAGCACAGAGCCCTTGGCCAGCATCCACCCCCCCCCTCCCCCGGATGGAGGTGCAGGTGTAAAGGCGTCAGAAGAGAAAATAGCACCCACAGCAATAGGCCCAGTGGTATTGAAACCGCTCGTAAACAAAGCCACTTGAGTGGAGAGTATTCAGAGAGACCAACAGCCGCAGGAAACTATAATTACGTTTAAATATTGTTAGCATCATTATCTTTTATCCGCGATCAGATTAAAACAATTATGGCATTTTCAGGAATTGTCCTGGCATTCTCTTGACCGGCGTTATCTGTCAGGCAGGAAATGTGATTTTCTCCCCGCTCGCTGGGAGAGGTGCCAGCACACCGGGAGGAGCGAGAACCAGTGCGGGTTCCCATCTGATGGAGAAAACCTCCTCCATCCCTTTCCCCGTCATAGGACCCGATGCTCCTTCCCCATTGCTTAGGGTTCCCATTGCTGTGGGTTGCCCGATGTGGGGCCAGGTGACAGGGATCGGCCAGGGGACGTTGTCCCATGCTGTCAGGGACGTTGGGTGCGCTGGGGTGGTGGGTTCGGCAAACACGGCTCCGTGCCTGAAAGCTGTGGTGAGCAATTTACCCGAGGAACTCATTTCAGGAGATCTAGTCTAAGTTAATTAAAGATGGCTGGCTGGGGTCATCGCCTTGGCAACAATTAAGGGCAGGAAAGACGCCTCATTAGTAATAGTTTTTAACAAAAACCATAATTTTTCATATCGAGACAATTCCTGGCACATGAAGCGATGGGGACAGGGACACGTGCTTTCTGTCTGTCTGTCCTTCCTCACCCGTGGGACAGCCATCACCACAGCCTCGCTGAGGTTTCCCGCGCACCGTGGGCA
>JACDJE010000002.1:2557684-2619577 GCA_016647715.1 Pavo muticus | reverse complement strand
CCCCCCCCACCTTGTAATCCAGAAATCTTAATGCCAGGCTGGGCAGAGAAGCTTTATTTTCTACTTAATTAACTGTCATCCCGTGATTGATCAATTAATGATGGAGCCATGGCGGCAGTGCTCCGGGAGCTGGTGCACAAGGGCCAGGCTGAGGCTCCCACTGCCCTGGTGCCCCAGTGCAGGTCCGTGCCAGCTCCTCTCCTGATAGCAGAGGATGAGGTGACGGATGGGGGATCCCTTTCTCTCTACGAATTCGGCCCTTAGCAGGGCAGCAGTGGGAGGAGGAGTGGTGCCTGGGGTGATGCTCTGTCCGCACCTGGCAGCGGGGGGCCGCTGCTGCCTTCTCTCTGCCTCTTCCGCCTCCGCCTCCTCCTCCTTCTCCTCCAAAGTTGCACAAATGGCTCAAACAGGAGGGATAAATATAAACTCCCTTCAGATATCCATAGAAACAGAGCTGGAGATGGAAGACCCCATGCAGCTAGAACCTTCCTCCTCCTTCCCACACACTGCTATTCCCAGCGTTATTCCAGAGCCTTTTATAAAACCAGGAGAGCTGGGCAGAGACCATCAGCAATCGCCAGCAAAGTGCTACCAGAGAGACCCCGGATTTATCCATCACCCTCACAAACCTACACGTACAACCACACACCGCACCTACAGCACTGCTGCAGTTGACCTGTACACAGCTTTAGGAACTGGGATGTGTTGGTTCAGACCATGCACCCATAACACAAAACCGAACCACCCAAAGCGAGCAGCTTGTTGTCCCCAGGAGCTCCAGATTTGGGCGTTCATCTCATTACATCACTGTGCACACACCAGGCCCACACATGCACACATCCAACCACGCACGGACAGCCAGGATGAGACCTTATATAGTAGTACAAACACTATGCTATTTTTTTTTTTTAATTAAAGCTCCAAATTGTTCATTGGTGATGACACACACAGCGCATCTGAGCCCAGGAATACTCCCAGGTTGGGAAGCAGCTCTGGAAAATATCAATAACCGTCGGCATTTCCTCACCTCCCAAACCCAACCTGATACGATAATGCACATTTATGGAGAGAAGACACTGGAAGAGGAAAATCTAAGAGAAAATCTGTGTTTCTTCATATAGCCTACTGCTGAGATCCCATTTTGATCTGTGATGGTTCCAGGGAAATGTCCCCATGGTCAACCTGTTTCCCATCTCAACCCTTGGCTGTTTTGCGGCTGTTTTTGCAGTGTGCCATAGCTGGGGACAGAAAGGGGAGAGGGTGGCAAAGCAAATCTCCCTATCAGGGAGCCTTTGGTGATACAAGGAGAAAAAGGAGCTGGAGAAATGAGGAATGTTTTTGCAAAAGCAGTGGCTGAGGATCCTCAGTGCTTCTGCAGCTCCTCTGCCCCAGTTACATCCGTTCCTCTGAGGGAACACTTATGTGCCAGGGATACGTATGGGATGCTTATATACCACGTGCAGAAGTGCATGGTCATGTCCTTAGGGATTTTTAGCTAAGAGAAGTCAGGGTAAGGTACCGGGCTGCCATGCTTCTGCTCACAGATATTTACAGCAGGCGCTGCTGGGTTAAAAACACCAGAATTACAGGTAATGGGAAAACACAGGAACAGAACATTTAAAATGCTTTATCAAATTGTTGGACGCATTAAAACACTTCGAACACACACCAGAGCAGATCCATGTCCTTAACTTCCATGTGCTGGAAGCTGGCCCTGTCCGTGCTGGCCCTTTCCCTGTGCCACAGCCCTGCAGGAGGAGCGCGGTGCCCATGTGCACGATGAGACCGGATCCTAAAGATGCTCCTAGCCGGAGCCATTTAAACCCAATTAACGATCTGTAAACCGCCCCGGCCCTCGCTATTCATTAGGCAACCACAACGAAACTTTATTTTAGAGTTGCAGCCCTTTTTTTTTCAGAGGGAAACTTTTTAAATATGTAATTGGCTCTGGGAACCGGGACCCAAAGGGGTTGCAAAAGCAAGGGAAGCAATTGCCTTAATCAGTCCAAGATCCCTGATTTATTTATGTATTTATTTCTATTTCAAAGCGGTGCTGCTCATCATATCAGGGCCTTTAGAAGCACAATTATTCTCCCGACACAAGCCCTAACCTAGGCTGTGATTATTTGCCTTGCTGAAAGGCGGTGTTCCCCCCCCGGCCGCCCTCCCCATGCTCTCAGGGCGGTTTTGGAACCCCCCCACCAAACCCTGCATTTCGGCAGCTTCAAAGAACGGTGCAAATGTGGACGCCAGAACGCTCTTTTTCTTCCTCCCCTTCGGCTGCTTTTCAAGTTGCCTTACAGATAAACAGGGCTCCCGGCCTTGCTGCTTGCTGAAGGCACCCGTAGTCACAGGTGCAACGAGCTGGGGCGGCCTCAGCCCAGGTTGGATGGGGTTTGGCGTGTGGGTACAGTGAGAAACGTTTTATCAGTGGGTGATGCATGGGATGCAGAGGGGATGTGCTGCCAGGCAGGGCCTGCACGCGTCGGAGTGATGAGAGAGAATGAAGGGGAATGGAACAAAGCAGCGATTGGGGTGCGCGCAGCAGGGCGATACCCATCTGATCCCAGCCAGAAGGCGTGGAGCTTTGTGTTCTGCACCCGCTGCAAATGCCACCCCACAAATGCCACCCCATCCCACCCCGGCACCATCCCCATGCCGTGTGCTGCAGCCACCCCATCCCAACGGTGTCACCGCGCCAGGCGTGGGCTGGCAAGAAATTCTCCTCGTGCCCCCCACCCCCCGCACTCCCGCAATGCATATTTTGTGAACGTTTAATTGGCTGCAATTATTAACTAGCACGGACACTGGAAACCTGCCAGTCAGGGAAATAATGAACCG
Source organism: Pavo muticus (assembly GCA_016647715.1). Lineage (NCBI taxonomy): Eukaryota > Metazoa > Chordata > Aves > Galliformes > Phasianidae > Pavo > Pavo muticus. Next base: position 2,616,736 of record JACDJE010000002.1, on the reverse strand, counting down.
TTTTAATACAAATTCAGCCCGTAAACAAACGTGGCTACGGCCGCCCGATGCTCGGCGGTGATGCTCGAGGAGGGGACTGCAGTGGGAACCACCATTTCCATTGTCCCACTCGGGTTCCCATCCCTGGGAACGGCTGTGCCCCAAATCCCCAGTATGGGCACGCCCTGGGCAGCCCCAGTCCGTGGTCCTGGGCGGGAGGGGGGGCAGGATGGGGCTCCCCATCTCAGATGGAGGCAAATCTATGGAGACCCACCAACAAAAGGAGCCTGTGCGCCCCAAAGCTCTGCCGCAGTGATTCTGCTGGGGAAAATATTTCTGCAAAGGTGCAGAGCGCGGCTCTGCCGCTTTTGGTTTATTCTAAAAAGGGTGCAATTCTCAATGCTTAAAAAAAAAAAGCTCTCTTTTTTCCTTTTTTTTTTTCCCCAGTAAAATGGGCTGAGGCTTCTTTTAACTTTCGGTAATTTATAGAAATTAATAAAAAAAAATAATTTGCTACGCGACCCAGATTTTAATAGCGCTCGAAATGAATGTCTTGGGGCTTTGTTTTGTTTTATTTCTTTCTTTCTTTTGGGGATGAACTCACTCCCGGATCTGGATCTGGATCATAGAAGCGGTTCTGAATTGTTTCCCTGATTTAAAATAGACGCTTCCGACCAATGAATTGTTCTGCATCTGAATGGAGATTAAAACCCTCTCCCTTTTGCGCGCAGAAGCATATTTTGCCCTTATAAAATCAAGCTAAATTTGGTAGAACGGGGGTATTTAAAAACACGTATGAATTAGTGGCAAGGTGGGGCTGTTTCTCTGCTCTCGGGGCCATTGCGTATAAAGGCGTTTGTGCAGTTGTCTGGGCTCGGCGTATTGATGCCTTCAGCACTGACTCCTTCCCGTGGATCAAGCAACAAGGTAGCAAAGATTCAGCATTTAGAAGGCGGAAAGAAAAAGAAAAAAAGAAGAAAAAAATCAGGCACAATTTATTAAACAGCCACAACGTGACAATAAATAATTTTTACGTCAATCAAAACCTGATTATTGTCACTGAAATTTGGATTGAAAAGATAAAAGCCTGAAAGGGAGAACTGAAATCAAACCGCAGAGAAGATCCCGATCCCTTTGTTCTGTGCCATAAATATTTTGGGTGATGGTTTAAAACAGATAATTCTTAATTTGGGGGGAAAAAGGTTGAATGCAGCAGGCTCGGAGGAAATTCACTAAGAATGATTTACTTAGAATTTATAGGCAGCATACACACAGGTTTGGGAAGCAGCGAGAAAAGTTTTTGCTTTTGTAGCAGCAAGGAAAAGGATGTATATATTTTAATTAAAACGGATGAATATTTTAAAATAATTTCTGCTCATCGCAGTGCAATGGCGGGAGAGAGAAAGATCTCAACTCACAACACTCCCCTGCGTCCTTCCGCGCCGGCCAAACAGGCAAACAGAATCACGGGGACGCGGTGGCCGAACGTGGGCACGGTGGGGCAGAACGCGTCGGGATCCACCACGTCCATCTGCACTGCAAACTTCAAAGGGCCGCCAGCTGCCTTGCGGCTGCTGCAGCACAGTGTGGGGACAGGGATGTGGCTGCCAGGGGCACGGCTGGGGACGCAGCGTGATGGTGATGGGTGCGGGCCCTGAAATTCTTGCTAAATGAAAGCAAGGTGGTTTTTAAATAGTGGGAGAAATAATGTGTTTTCCCACAACCCCTTTTGGGCGCTGGAGGAGCGATAAGATCGTTTCCCCAGGAGCGGGGACCAAGGAAGCAGCTGCTGGGAGGCGTCCGCATCTTCTTTTTTACCCCAAAATGAGGATTGTGGAGGGGGTCCTGGGTAGCCCTGGGCTGGGAGGGTGTCCTTCTGCACTGTGCTGCCCCGACCCGCCTGCATCGTGCTGTGGCTTGGCACCGTGTCCAGATGGTGCCTAATTCGGGGATGTAACGCTCATATTAAAGCAGAGTGGCAAAGGCAGCGACGCTCCACGCGACATTGCAGGCATTCAGCCCAACAATGCCTGGTTCCTCCTCACCTCCCTGCTATTAGTATGGTAGTATGGTTAGGTTGCCGTTGAACTTGATGATCTTTAAGGTCTTTTCCAACCTGAGCAATTCTATGATCCTATGATTCTATTATTATTGTTATTATTTTGAAAGGATTTGGGGGCACCACATCAACAAATACACCTATAAACATCCACCTCCATACAGGTGCCCAGTATTGGCTATGGGGAGGTGCGGCAATGTCCACGTTTGCTCCCGATGCTGATGGATGGGTGAGGAGGGTCCAGACGGGGCCGCACGGCTCCCATCAGCCACAGTAGTTGGGTGAAGAAGGGACCTGACATCCCGTATTTGTATAAATCATGTCCATAAAAACAGGGGGAAAAAAATAAATGAAGGGGAGATGGCAATGCTTTTAGTGCCAACTCAGTCCCAGGGTTGGAACAAAGCTTTGCCAGCCAGAAATAAACGACACAGCGTCTAATGGCTCTCAGCCCTTCCCCGGTGCCTGGGTGAGACGCAGAGGTGATGGGAAGCGGTGCCTGGGCCTGGTGCTGGTCTGACTGGTGCTGGCAGTGGGGCTGGCAGCAGGGCTCGGCCCCGTGGCCCCGCTTGTGGGGCCGTGCTGCCGGTGGGCTCCTCTCTCTGCTCAATTGCACAGCGCGCAAATGGAATCGCTCCGCTCGCTGTGTTTGTGGCCACGGGAGTGGAAGAATTACATCGGGCTGAAAATAGTATTTACTTTTACTGATTGAAAAATAGATGTTTGAAAAAAAAAATGCAAAAGCAGGAATTGAAACTATAATTACAACAAACCGTATGTAAACTCCCAGGTAAACACTGATTATACTGTGTCATTTCAGCCAGACTTTATTAGCAAGGGAAGAAGAGAATCTTCTCTCTCTCTGCCTGCGGTGGATGCAGCGCAGGATCCCACCTCCTGCCATTTGCAGAGAGCATTTTTCACCCTCAAAAATCCCTTCTTTCTGGCCTCTCACCATCCCAGCCATGCACATACGTGGGTGAGGTGTTGGGCTCTGAAGGGCCGTGGCTTGGGTGATGTATGGGATGAAGTGCTCCGGGTATGGTGCAATGTCATTGTTTTGAGATGAGAAGGGATAGGATGGGATGGGGTGGAATGGGATGGAGTGAGATGGGATGGGGTGGGATAGGATAGGATGGGGTGGGATGGGAGCCCTGGTTGCAGCATCCCCTTTCCAGCAGGAAGGCTCTAAGCTCGGGGAAGGACTGGCGCCAGCCCAAGGCTCCCTGCACCACCCTGCCAGGCCCTCGCTCACACCCCATCCCTCAGCTGAGCCCCTTTGTTGGGGTGATGGGAGTGGAGTGGGCACACCGTACCCATGCAGATGGGCACCCGGGTGGGCGAGGCAGCATCTCCTCTCGCTCACAGCCCAGAGTCGTTGGGATTTCTGCCCTTGCCGGTACTGGATGAGATGGAGTCTCACTGTCCCCATGTCAGGACACCATGGAGGGACTGCATCACCCTCCCTGTGCCATTCCCTCGGGCCGAGCCCCGGGGTGTCCCGCGTGCCCTCTGGCTGTGGGATTCGGGGGGAGCAGCACGAAGCCCAGCGCCAGGTAGCGCTTACACAACGGGGCCTCTTCCAGCTTTGCCATAGTGGCACCCTGTGGCAAAACGCATTACTGCAGCCACCGGGGCCCTGGCAAGGGGACACGGGGCCGCAGCCGGGGGTGGGGGACGCTCCGAGTGCGGTTCCACTCGGTGAGCGCTCCGTCGGGGAGCGGCTGCGGGGACGGGTACGGAGCTGAGCCCCGCGCGGTGCCACCCGGCGTCCGGGCAGCGGGACTGGGAGCGGCGGGGACCGGGAGCCGGGGGGGGACAGCGCTGCCTCTCGGAGCCGGGGGGCGGCCACGGGAGGCTCTTTGTCTGCCTGTCGCGGCTCCCGGCTCTTCCCAGCCACCTCGCGCAGGGCAGGAGCTGCTGTGGAATCTAAATGGGGCTGCCCCGGCCTCCGGCATCCCCGCCGGGAGAGATCCATCACCCGGCAGCCCCGTGACAAAGAGGAGATTGGGGAGGGGTCGCCTCCAGGGGAAGGGCCACCTCTCCGAAGGGGAGAGCGTGGTAAAGTCCCCACAGAGGAGAAGTAGAGAGGGAGGTGGGCGAGGAGGTGGCTGTGCTGCTGAGCAGGGATGGGGAGGGTTATTGACACAGAGGGCATGCTGCTAAAAATGAAATTCTCCCTTCCTCAGGTGGTGTTGACAGAAGAGGATGGGTAGGAGATATTGGCAGCAGACATGTACGTCCCAGGAGAGGATCTGCAGGTCTTTGGTATCGTGCTGGAAAGAGAAATGAGCACGAGTATGGGGCATCAACAGGGAAAAAACCACAAACCCTGCGTGAGAGCTGGAGGCCCCTGAACCACCATCTCACAGCTTCCCCAGTGCTGGGGAAGGTGATGGAGTGAGCAGATCCTTGCACCTGCTGAGCACGAGGCTCTTGGCCCATGCACCCAAAGACGAGATGTGGAAGAAGAGATCCCGGGATTTTCTGCTATGGGATAGGGCTTGGAGCAGGGGTGCTCCACCTCCATGGGCCCCCTCTGCTGTACTAGGTATCACCATGCAGGATTGTGCCAGCACCCAGAATGTAGGCCTGAAGCTTATACATTTGAAGCAAAAGCCAATATAGGAAAGAAAACCCATTTCTGGAGCAGCGTCAGGTTCAACCCAGGGCACCAGGCAGGTGTTTATAGCAAGTGTTGGGCATTCCAGGGATAGGTGTGATTTAAATGGTGCTAAAGAAGTTTTGGGAGGGATGGATCCAAGATTTAGCTCCTCTCAAGCTGCCTCTCAAGGGCCAGGGCTGCTGTCCACCATGTCCAGCCATCTCAGAGCCCCCTCTTAGGGGAAATGGCACAGACCAGCAGCTTTTGCATTCTGAAAGGATGCTCAGATCCCTTCCCCCCATATGGGGAGCACCCATAGTGTCCCAACCCCAGTGGGGGCTGCTGGTAGTGATGCCTGTGCCCATCCATGGGGTTCCCCACAAGCTGCATCCCATTCCCCATGTACGCATTTATAGACCTCAGCAGATGAAAGGAGGGGGAATAAGGAATGGTCCCTCACTGGGCTCTAACCACGGCTCTGTGCCCTCCTCTGCCCCTGTGCTCAGCACCTCTGTTTGCTCTGCCCTCCCTCTGCCTGTCCTCACACCTGCAGACAATTGGGTCCCCAACCACCCCCACTTCCCTCCTCCTTCCAAGCTCCCCTCAGCTGTCTTGAAGCCGTATCTGAAATATGCAGTATGTAGGAGGAGAAATTCAGTCTGACAGCAGTTTAAAACACTGCACTACTTGGCAGATTTAAATGCTATTTTAAATATAAGCTATGACACAACGGACAAAAATAGCATTGAAAATACCCTGTCATGTTCCATATTGCGAGGAGTAGAGAAGCAGACCAGGCTAGAAAGGAGCACAGAAAGAGGCCAAATGGAGAAGAGAGGTTATTTTGTTTGTTTTAAGGAAACGGGATAAATGTATTTTGCATGTGAGCAGGTGAAAGTGTTTTACGGAGCACGGAGCCAAAAGCAAACAAACAAATAAACAAACAAATAAATAAAATAAACGTTCTCATGAAAATCTAAGTGTTGTGTTCCGTGTGGGATCTGTCAAGCAGGTTTGCTGGCAAATATTGGGGTGAGAATGTATTTATCAGTGAGCTGGTAACACCCGGTGCCAGCACCACCAGGCTGCTATCGGACTGCATTTGGTCACCTCTGAGCCTTTTCTTATTTATTTTTTTATTCTACAATTTAAAGGGAATTTGATCTGCTCAAGACAAAAGAAAAAGATCCCCTAAAATAGCTGGAAGTGACAACCTCAGGCGCTGTGGGATGCGGTGCAGCTCTCCTCCCAGCTCCTTATCTCCACACATGCAGATGTACGGGGGCAGGACATGCAACACCCCCCCCTCTTTGGTCTTGTGCCAGAGGAGCAGATTTCTGCTGTGGCAGAGCCAGGTGCCCATGGTGTGGGTGTTCCATCCCCCCATCCCAAAGCAGAGCAGGGCCAGCAAACCTCAGCACACCGCAGAACACGGGCTTTTGGGACAGCAGCAGGCAGGGAGTGAGAGAGAAGAAAGCTTGCTAAGCTCCCAAATGGCACTGTGACCTCCTCAGGCTCAGAGTTAAGATGTCTGTCAGAGAAAGGCACCCACATCACTGCATCTCTGTGAAGATTTCAGAAGCCTCCAAGGGCCGGGATCTGGGTCCTCGTGCCCCATATGTCAGCAGGGTTTCCTGGGCACTGCAGCCACAAGCAGCAGCAGAGATGCTGAGTGGGCATGGGACATTTCCCCAGCTTGGCTGCCCCATGTTCAGAGATGTGCCCCCCATCACAGCGCATCATGATGCCCAAGTACGGTGCACGGAGCAATGGGCTTGGTGCTGCACGGCATCGCCATCCTGCATCCCCCTGCCCTGCCCAGCTGCAGCGGCAGCTCCGCTCCTTCCTCGCTCTTTGTTAAGCGCTGAATTCATCTGACAACTCAAAGGGAGCGAGCGAGGGAAGAGACCTCGTGGCCGCAGCGGCCGCAGCGGTTCCCCGGCTCCCCCTCTGCCCTCATTTGCAATGCTTGAGTGGGGATTTCTCTATTTACTAAGCTAACAATGTGGGTTCCCAGGGCCGGGGCTGATGATGACATCCCGGCGCTGGTGGGTGGTGGGGCCGGGGGGGGATTGCATAATGCCGAGGCGGGCGTGGGAAACCTAAGCATCTGCGAGCAAAGTCCCTGCCAGCCGCTTTGAGCGGGGCTCAAAGGGCTCCCGGGGACCCGGTGCCGAGCGCCTGGCGTGGGAGAGGCTGAAGCCCGGGCGATGCCGCGTCCCCGCGGGCACACCGTGGCCCCACCGTCGGCTCTGTGCCCGGAAGGGTTAACGCAGGTCTCCTCATTACAGGGTTAAGGGGGAGATGGCACTTGCAAATCCCTCAATTACCCGGGCCAGAAGGCTGCTCAGGAAGAGCTTTATTAACGGTCGCCGTCTTCATTAACCGCTTCTCAACAGCTGCCTAATTACGGCCGCCATTAGACTTGGCGGGGTCTCCCCACCACCGCCCTGACCCCCGGCCCTCTGATTAACCTTAATTACCCCTCCTCGGCCGGGCGCTCACCTGAGCAGGGCCGGGGCCGGGGCTCGGGGCTGCCTAATTGCGGGGGCACAGGGAGGGGGCCGGCGGCCGCCCGCCCGCTGCACGCCAGATGTTCGGCGCTGAAAAGCAGAGGGCTGCCCTCGCACTGAGCTAAGCGGCGGCAATGAGATCGCTAGCAGGGCATTGAGGGAGGCGGTGAAAGGCGCTCCCACCTGAGCCGATGGGGCCGGGCGGGCTTTGTCAGCGAGGAAGGCTGGGACAAGGGACGGGCAGTGGGGGCCTTGGGTTGTGCTATATCACAGGGCCTCCTTGTGCCATGAGAGGATGGGATGACACTCAAGGGATAGGGGATGTTGCATGTGGGGTCTGCACATGCTCTGTATTTTGGGTTGTTCCTCACGGCAAGGCCAAGTCGGAGGTCACAGTGGGGTGAGGCCCTGCGGCCTACCATTTCTATCCAAGGGCACAGCCACCAGCAGCTCAAAGCAGCCCCGAGCATCCCAGCTGAGCCCAGGGAAATCCCCAGCCTTCTCTTCCTGTGCCCTGGTGCTGTGACACTGCTCACGGCCATGACAGCAGTGGGTTGGGATGGTACAGCCTTCTGCCTGCCGGGCCTCCTCCCCAGGAGCTGCCACAAAGGGACGGCCGCTGCTTTTCTTCTCTCCATCACCGAACGTGGTGAAGCTCAGCTCCTTGTTTGCAGGGAAAATGGAGACTCTTTCTCCTTCTCCTGCTCGGCGAGATGCCCCCACCACCTTCTTCTGCCACCCCTCCTCCCCAGCGCGCACCTCCCTTTTGGGATCGGAAAAAAAAATAGATAATAAAGTTCTTATTTCCACCACATTTGCCATTTCCTGGTCTAAGTAAAGAGTGTCATAAGAGTGACAAGCTAAAAGCCACTGATTACTGTGGATTCATGGCATTTATTCTCCTCGTGAAAAGAGCAAACATCAGAAATAATGTGGTCCGGCCTGCCTCAGAGCCTAACCCTGCAATTAATCAGCATTCATGTGCAGAAGGTGCACGAGCATCTGATATGCAGAGAGGGAGTAATTAAAGGCAGATGCAATCCCCGCTTCCCGCAGGCCTGGGGAGGGCGAGCAGCCCCTGCCGGCTCTGTGCCCCCACCCCATCCTCTGTCCCCAGAACCGCTGCTCCCGGTCACCCCTCTGCACCTTGGCTGGAGGCTTCGGGGTCGAGCGCTGCTCTGGTTTTGCAGCAGGAATAGGGATGCGCACCCCATGCCGTGCCCCCAGCAGCACTGGGTATGGCTTTCCATCCAAGTGTTGCATCCAAGGGGAGTGAAATGCAGAGGGAGGATTTGGGGAAGGCGGTATTTAGCCGAGCTTCCGATGCCTTGAACCCTGACACGGCTCGGTGACACCGTGAGGAGGGGCAAGGTCCCCACGGGCTGCTCAGGGCTGGGGCCTGCCCGGCACTATCACTGTCCTCCTCCCGTCGGGGTCTGCACCGCTGCTCCCGCTGATCCTGTCGAGACCTTTAATCCGTGGGGGATCAGCAAATTAATCCACTAAAGCATGAAGGGCCTGAGCTGTGTTTAATCGCTCCCTTTTGTGTCGGGGGACGGCTAAATGACCATACAAGAGAAAAACCCACAGAGGGGTCAGAGGGGAGGCGGTGGGCGATTAACCCCCGTCACCTCCCTGCCGGCTGCGGCGCGGGGTGAGATGGAGCCGATCCCACTCCCTGCGTCCCTGTGATGCCGGTGGTGAGCGTGCAGTGCTCGGCAGCCCCCGGCCACTTCCCATCCACGGGCGAGAGGTTTCGGCCCGGCTCCCAGCGGACGCGCTGTTATCACGGCAATTACACCCCGATGCGCCCTTTGGGAGCTATTTGGGCCGAGGGGTCAGCGGGGCTGACTGTGGCCGCATCCTCCCCTTGCTCCCAGGGAGGAGGCCGTGCAGAGCCGCCTGCCCGCTGCAGCGCACATTGTGCCATGGTGGATGCTCACAGTTGGCAACCTTCAAAAATATCCATGGGGGAACCAGTGCCACCGCCTCCCCCTCACCATCCTCACACTGTAAAGCCCTCAGCCCTGCAGGGGCGGCCACGACAGCATGGGTGCTGCGGCCCCCTCGGCCCTCCTCCCCAATTTGCTTCAAAAGGAGAATAACCTGCAATATCTATCTATATTTTTTTTTCCTCCTTTCTGGAAACTAATGGACTCCTTAAATAGCAAAAATTGCACCCTGTAATTAAGATCTTGCTTTTTAAATGATTAATCATTCTAACCCCTTCCAGCGGCATCCCACTTACTGCTGCTCTCATATTGAAATGCAGATCTGAGAGGGAGGGAGCCGAGCAGGTCTGCAGAGAGGAGCAATTAAATCTTCCAGCTGTCGCTGGTCCACCGTCCTCCTGCATTTTGGGAGCCCTGGGCGCTGTCCATTGGGGTTTGCTCTACACCCCACACCACATCTCCGATTTTGACCCTCTGATCTCCCTATATCCAACCCATCTTTTTCAGTTGTCTCCTGTTTTCTGGGCTCAGTGATACCTCCTCACTGCAAGGCCTGACCTTTCTTTCCCTGGGAAAAGAAGTGACCTGTCTGTTGTTTTTTTTTTTCCCAGGTGAAGGGAGGATGATATCGTCAACCTGGGGCCATGGAGAGCTCATGACCTCTGTGCCTGCGCCAGGTCTCACCTCTCATCCTCCTCTTGGTCTTCCCTTGAATGGCATCCAGACATCAAAAATAAAATCCCGTAAAAGACGCCCATTAACACAGGTCCCCTGCAAAGGCTTCCCCACAACCTGGACATATCACCTCCCTCATTCACACCTCCCTGGGACACGCCATTGGGTTTCTTAGGAGACTTCAGCAAGGAAACAGCACAGCTGCGTAGAAAGCACAGCCAAAAGAAGCTCCTCCAGCTCCAGTCCCACCTGTAGTCTCTGCCCAGGCTGGACAGGATCCTTCAGATGTCCTTGATGTTTTCAGCCCGTTGAGGTGGACATATGGGTGGGTGAATGTCAGACAGGGGAAATATTCCTGGCTTCATTCTGCTGGCTTGGGAAAGACACAGACTCTCTTGAGCAGCCACAGAGGAAGGACCTGGGATGTGTTTTTCTATTTTAACCTTCTCCAACAAAACTCATCCCTGTCCTCCCTCTAAGCTTATCTCTCTCAATAGCGATCCCAAGGTGGAGAAGGGTGCTCCCCATAGGGTGGAAACGACACAAGGCAATGACACTGCTCTCCACCCTCATCCACCTGCCATGAAAGTATCTGAGAGGGAAGAAGGTCCCTAGATTCTCCCCATGGAAATGTACTTCGGTCTTTGTGGTCATCAGGGTGGCTTGTAATGGTGTGCACAACGTGTCCTGGAACTTTATTTCCTGCTCAGCTAGAGGCCTTTTTCCTACAACAAAATGGAGACAACATCAACAGGCTGCGCAATAAAAGATGGGAATATGCAAGCTGCCCATTTTGTAGCAGTGCCTCTTAGCAGCACTGAATTCCCCATTGCTTGGACACTCTTTCTCATACAGGTTGGGCTCTCCCAAGCACCCGATGGTCCTCTGGGATTTGAAAGCCTTAAATGCCCGCTTTGTTCGTGTTTTGGCCTTGGTTTGGCTGGGTAAACCACTTAGGCAGCCCGGTGTGGAAAGATCCCAGGGCCAGCTGGCTCTGGGCTGGTGCAGCTGGGAGCACTGGGAGGGTACGGAGGGACCTGATGGGACGAGATTTCCGAGCACCAGCAGAAAAGTGGTAAAAACCCACCAAGCTCACTATTTACGGGTCCCTGCATCTCCACGTGGCCCCTTTCTTCCTTGCCTTTGCTTTCCTCTTTTTACTCTTTGCCCAGGCTCCAAGGCACAGGACCCCAACCCATCCCCAAGCCCCCTCCACACCGTCATTTGCATTTCCACCAGCCTTGATTAATGCCAGAGCCTGTTTATAGAGTTACAATCTCCAAATTAGGTTGCCGAAGGCATCCCGGGCCAGCCCTGGAAAAATCTCAGTGGCTGAAAGGAGCCATAACTAAGCCTTAAGCAGACGTCTTTATTCAGCTGTAATTGACGTTTAACAGACGTCTGTAACTTCGTCTGGACTTATTAAAAAAAAAAAAAAAAAAAAAAAGTTCTCCCCTCTCTTTATGTTCCCCCCTTTTATCCAGCAGTCAAAAGTGTAAGAAACCACCACACAGCCCCACTCGGTCAGCGTGCAGCAGGGGCCGTGACAATAGTGGCGCTGAGACAAAGCCGCAGCCCACGCTGCACACACTGGCGCCTTGTATGTCTATTTACCTCCTAGAGTGGTTTATGCTAATTTATTGGCGAGCGGAGACCACTTCTGCATACTGATTCGCCTCCCCGTCTTCTTGAACGGGGGCCCTTGTCTGTAGGGGGGGCAGTGGGGTGATCCCCTCCCACTGGCACCCCAAATAACGGTGATCGGCGCCCATCGGTCCCCATCATTTGTCCCCCATGTCCTCCCGCCCCACCAAACTTCCATGGCACGGTGGCTTTTTGGTTTGGTCCCTTTTGATGATGAAGGGTGGGGTGCATGGGGACAGTCCGGATGCTTGAGCTACACCAAGGGAACCAAAGCATGGGATGGAACCACGGGCACAGATAGAGCTGCTATAGATAGCTGTGGAGACAGCAGGATTTTCATATAAATATCTCTGCTGTGTGCCTGTTCTGCTGACATGTGTGAGTATGGGAGGGTGCGCACAAGTCAGGAAGACACTAGAAATCAGGATAAAATTATTTGCTTCTTTCCTGAGTGCTTATATTGTGTACTATTCTTTGCTGCACAATGGTTTATTTCAGCACCGGGACATGAATTCTCAGGTCAGGTTTTGCTGACTGTTCCGCGAAGGCAAATTTGCCTTCCTCCTTCCAGAAGATGTGGTGCTGGGGAAAAGCCCCTGTGCTGCCCATGGGTTTGGCATGGTAGGTGGACAGCTGGGCCCCTCCCAGCCCTGCCAGTGGTGCTTTTTGGGGGCATTTCGGTGCAGAGCAGAAGAATAAACGGGTCCTGGTGCTTCAAGAGTTCCAGCAGAAATGCAAAGCTCTCACCACTGAGCCCCTCCCAAGCACTGGTCCCAGCGAAGCCAAGGCCTGGGGGCAAAGCCAGGAGGAATGACCAAGGCAAAAATAATGAAGTCAGGAGCACTCCATGGGGTGCTGGGGGCCTGCCACCCGCAGCACATATAGGTCCTAGAAACCTGGTCACTGCCATCAAGATGGGAAGGCTGGGGACAGTCAGATGCATGTCCTTATGTCCATGAAGTGTTGGGTGAGGTGACTGCAGTCTGCACCGTGAAGGAAAGGGCAGCCTGTCCTGGCTGCACAGCAAGGCAGAGACCTGCCATCATCCCATGCTGGAGGAGAGCTCATCTTGCCAGAAAAGCCATTTTTTTTCAGCTGCTTTGTGCTGTTTGAGCTCCGGAAAGGAGCTGTGTCGCAGGCACAGATCCGGCCTTTTGTGTTTCAAACCCAATGGCTGGGGGGTTTCTTTCCTTTTGGTGCTGCTCAAAGCAGCAATAACTCTCACAGCCCTTCTGGCATCTGGTTCAGCTGAAGGAGAGTCCCCTGCTCCCCCCATCCCCCCCAACCAGGCACTGGGATGGTGCCAGCCCCTAGCCTGGCAGCGGGCAGCCCTGCCTGCATCACTGCCTTGCAGCAGAGGAGGGATGTGAGCACTATGGCTTAGGCGAGGGCACCTCATGCTGGCAGCTCCAGAAATCGCCTGGGAGACCTTTGTTGTAGTGATTTCTTTCTCACAGGGTTGGCTGGAGCTGGCAGGGGGAGAGGGTGCTCTGGAGCAGCATGGGGCTGGCCCAGGGCTGAAGACTGCCCCCCTGCTCCTCTGCTTTGTGTTCCCTTCTCAAACTACAACGAGGGGCATCAATGCATGAAGCCAAATTACTCTTGGTGGCTCTTGCTGGTGGCTTTTGCTTGGCCAGCAGTGGAGCATCTTTTAAGGCCACTTCCCCAAGGTCCCTATGCACCCCGATCCAATGAGATACATGGGCTGTGGTGACCTCTTTCAGCCACAGTGGTGAAACTCACATATGTTCCAGCACACCCCAGACATTTAGGGCTGAGTTCCCAGCCCTGACACCACTCTGCAGAGCCTCCTGCATCTTCCCTTCCCCAGGACCAGCAGTGCAGCGGGGGCATCCCCGGGCCTCGCCTGCGAGCTGTTATCTGCCAGTCAAAGGTGAGGGAGAAGAGAACTCCCCCCCAAAACAAGATGTCTGGTGTGAATCTCCTGATCCCGCTAACCCAAGGGCTCCGTGCAAGCATGCAAGCAACAGCCCTGGGTCTCACTTAGCAACAGGGCACAGATCAGCCTGTGGCTCGCGGGAGAAAAAAGGGCCTTTTCTTGTCGGTGAAAGATTCATCGTTGGGCTGAAAGTGGCCCCTCCCCTCTTTCAAATACTTGTCAGCGGGGAGAATACAGCTTAGATACTGGGCTGATCAGATCATGGCTAATCTGTTATTCCTGCCCGCTAAAACTGCCGGAAGACTTTCAAACAACTTCACTGGGAGCGTGTGCGGTGAGGGAGCAGGCGGAGGCGCGGAGCCACGGGCAGCCCCAGGGCATCTCCTGCATGCTGGGTGCGTGGGGTGGGCAACTCCAATCCCCTACAGCCAGAAGTGATGGGATGGCCAAAGTGTGCCCTGTGGTGAGAGCTGGGTCCTCGTGGTCCTGCTCCTCCCAGCCTGGTTTTGGAGATGCTTGTTGGTGCGGAAGCATGTGCCTGGGCAGCTCAGCAATGCAGAGTAACAAAAGAAGGTGGCCAGCTCCGAGGAAGGTGCCTTCCTGGTTGTTCCCTCCTTCCAGGCTGATGAATTTTCAAAGGGAAAAAAAATAGACCAGACAAATCAAGCAACTCATATTCGATAGCTTACAGGAATTTCACACGGTGGCCCAGACTCTGCTCTCCCATATGTGGGGGTTAATCCCAGAGGTGCTGTTAGTAGGACAGGTAGGAGCACACTTACAAATACCTCCTACCAGCACCTTGGGGACAATGCAGCCTGTGGCCCCCCGGCTCAGCTTGACTGTGCTCTCACTGCTCCTCTTCTCAGCACTCACTGGATCCAAACACTGCCATGCTGATTCCTGAAAGCCAAGTGAGGATTCTGGTGGGAGTGAAGAGGGGCAGTGCGAAGGTGGTGCTTTTGGCTGGGAATTGAATACCAAAACGCTTTGCCCAAACCACGGAATTTACAACCTTGGGTTGAAAATGCAGAATTTTAAAATTCAAAACACAAACACACGCTGTTCTGCCTCTCCCTCAACGCTATGCGTGCCTGAGCACCTTGCCCATGTGCCCTGCTCTGCTCCCTAGCTCTCTCACTACCTTGCCCTGCTGCAAGGACTGCCAGCCCAGAACTAAGCCTGGATTTAGCCCAAATCTTCCCGTTTGGTTCAGCACTAACCGTGGTTATTTTGCAGACCTTCGGAGGAACAGCTTTGCCTGTGACAGAAAGGAAAACTCCCCTGAGTGACCTGAGCTGATGGAAGCTGTTGGTCCCAGTGATCCTAGGGACAGGCTCACGCCCCAGCAAGCTCCTCTTGGTCAGGAATAATTAATTACCTTCTTGAGGATCTTAGCTTCAGCCCTTCCCTGCTCATACACAAGCCCTGGAGAGGAGGGAGGGAGGAGACGGCAGTGAAGAGGGTAGAGAATTAATTGGACATTGTGTTGGGAATCGCCTCCTGGTTGCTGTCAATCTTGGGAGTGAACAGCCTCTTGTCTCACTCAATAGGAACTTTATATGCTCCTTTAATCCTTCAGTCCGTATTGTCAGGGTTTCCCCCCTCCTCCTGTCTCTCCTTCCCACCGCAGGACTTTTGATGACCCCAGCTGTCTGAGGCAATACAAAGAAGCCCCTTAACAAACACCCTGTGATCTATACAGGCAATAAAGAGGCTCCCCTTGACAAGGATTTGCGGGCAGAATATATGCAAATGCTGGGAGGTGGGTGGGGAGGTGTGTCGCAGAAGCTGCTGTGCAGCTTGGCACAGCTCCCAGCCCTGCGACGGGGTGAGGAGGGGACGTGGTGCAGGTGAGGGAGGTGACACAAGCAGGAGCCAGCAGGAGAGGGCCCGGGTATCCGGGCTGCATGTGAAGGCATCCATGGGCATGCAGAGGGGACTCCCTGTGACACACATGTATTTTGCTCCCTGTTGTCCCAAGGCAGGGTGGGGAAAGGTGGCCTTGGGTGGCAGTGGGGTGACTGAGAGCCTTGTGTGTGTCTGTCACAGCAGCATCTCTACAACTCATGGATGCCTGCAGCATAGGTTCCTCTCACTGTCACCCTTTCCTCCATGTCCCCATAGGCTCAGGACAACTGGCAGTGCCAGCAGGCAGCTCAGGGTGTGCATGCCCTTTGCCTGCTCACAAGGTATGAGAGATGTAGGCAGCATCTCTCCTTGTCCGTCGACGGTGATACCATCTCTCCCTGCCATCATTCACCTCCTCTCTGTGCTGGTCTTGAGGTTTTGTTCCTTCTCCAGAGTCAGAGGGGTGAATCCCTTGGCGTGGCAGAGGCCAGGCAACCCTGCAATGAGATGCGAAGCTCAAGAAGCAGCAACACTATGTCTTCATGTCCATCACCATGTGGAGGCCAGAAGTCCTCGCTGAGGCATGGGGTGGCAGCAGCCTGTGGACACGGGGCTGGGTGCGGGCACCGCGTGCTGCTCCTCGAGAGGCCACGGCCACCTCCTGAAGTCAGGAGGCCATGCTCCTTCCCACATTAGCACATGAATGGGGCCGGGGGTGGGGGGGAGGCGGAAAGGGGGGCAAGCCCCCACTGTCCACTCAAGCAAACAATTTGGCTAGCAAATTGACATAATTACAAGGGACAGAGAGAAAAGAAAGGCAAGCCCCCTCCCCTGCGCTCCAGAGGGCCCGACCCCTGCCGAGTTACTTAGACCCTTTGTGAGACTCAATGCTAGGTACTGATTAGGGAACGTATGCCCTTTTCAAGGGCCCTAAGTGATTGGCTGCCTTAATCTGATTACAATTTACAGCACTCCTGAAGAAGGGGCTGGAGAGCCTTTCACACAGGCGTGGACGCACCAGGTCCGACAGGCACGCACTCGCACCAGCACAAAGGTGCACGGATGGGCACGGCCACGATGCGGCCAGACAGCTGGCACGTGACCCGGCGGGTGTGGTGACGGGCACACGCACGTGCAATGCCAGCACGCACCCGCAGATGTGCCAACGTCACTTGGCACAGGGTGCTCATTGTGCCGGGGAGTGCGTGCATGTGCTCAGAAAGTGTGCGTGTGCCGGGTGTGTGTGCATGTGAGACCGCACCCACACAGCTGCAGCGTGGGCACGGGGACAAGGGGCTCTGCATGCACTTTGGGCACGCAGTGAGCCCACTGCAGCCCCAGTCCGGGGTTACATCGTATACCCACACCTACACAGGCACACACACAAGCACAGACATAAGCACGTGTCCTCTTGCCACAGATGGGGATCCTTTGCAAGGATGTGGGGGTCCCCGCCAGACCTCACAACCGTTCTCCAAAATCTCTGCAGCAGCTTGCAGGAGCGGGAGTGTGATCTAAGCCCACCACCTGCCTATTAAAAGCAGGATTAAATGGTGCTGTTCCCCCCCTTCCCGCGCCCCCTTCCCTCTCTCTCTATCATCCCCTTGGGGAAACCACCATCTTTACACGAGATTTTCTCTCTCTCTCTTTTTTTTTTTTTTTTACCTCTTTTCTGCTTCGTGCTCCATAGCTCCCAGGGGATTAGCAGCCAGGCTGGCCCTTCCAGCCTCCTTGAAGGAGGGTTGTTTCAGGCAGCCCCCCCATGGGAACCTGCCCCAGGACAGCTCTGGTCAATGCCTCCGGTGCTTCCCAGCCAATTTGTACCACCTAATCCCCATGGGTATCAACAGCTCCTTTCTCACACCTCCTCCTGCCTGCCAAAGCAGGCCAATCCTCTGCTCCCCGTTGAGAAACCCTCTGTCCACCGCTGGGGCCGTGACCACACTTCAAACGCGCTGGCCCGACCCCGGCATTGTTCATCAGGGAATTAAAACTGCAAGGCCGGCCCCAGAGAGTGATTTAGGTACTGAGACCAGACTGAGCCCCGCGAGAGCACGGGCAATAAAACGCTTCACTGCCCAGGAGTCTGGGCAATTCAGGTGTCTTCCCACGAGGAGGAGGCAGAGCCCAAAGGACAAGGAGTGGGGTTGGGGCTCCCATCCACACCAGCGCATGGTGCAGGACTACGTCCTGGTGCTCAGAGATGTATGAGATGGGCTCAGTTTTTTGGTTACTGAATCCCATGGTTGTTTTCAAGCTGTTGCAAAGAGAGACCAGAGGCTCTGGAGCCAGATCTGGCAGCCTCCCCATAGTGGGACACTGCCTCCCCAACATGTGTGGGCTGATGTGGCTAAAAACTCAAAGCTTCTCATTTTCCTGTCCCTGAACTGGTTCAAGGTGGAAAGAGCGAGCCAGCTGGACAGTCCAGGGCAGGAGCAAAACTACCCTGGCCAAAGTCTTTTGAGTTACAGACAACAACATCAGCACCTGGCATGAGATGGGGAGATTTGTAGCTCAAGTCTATTACTTAGGGATGCTGAACTGCTATATTGAGAGACACCCCAAGCTCATCCCACAGGGGCATAGCCAAGGAACCAGGAATGCCCCGTTAAAACAGCGATTTAGCTGAACTTCCTCTTAGACTACAAAGCCGTCTCCCTGCATCCTACGCTGCTGCTGTGCTGGTGATGATTCCTGTGGAGGATTTTAGGCCTTTTCCTTTTTTGCTACTCCTCTTTTTTTCACTAGCGAGGTTGTCTCAGGCTAAGCAAAGACAACCTTGGTTCAGAACAGAGCATCTCCTGTGCCTGGCTGTCCCCGTCCCCTCGACATGGCGGGGGAACACAGTGTTTCGGCACCTCCTCCTCTGTCACAATGTTTTTCAGCTCCACCAAGCAAAGTGTCCAATTAGAGCAGAGCCTCTTGCTTCCATCTTTGCCGACATTTAATTAACATGCTGCTGCTGGCAGCCGCTGACAAATTCCAGAAACATGTTGTAAAGGGTTTTTGTCTTTACCCAGCATGGAAAATGAGGGTGTCATATCCCAAGGGGATGTGAATAGCTACTTTTGACTCCCCCCCTCAGGTGTGAGAATTACAGCTAGACACGGTGAAGAGACCTATCAGCCCTCCCACCTCCTTTTTTGTTTTTTTTTCTCTTTTCCTCTCCTGCTCCTCACATATCATGCTGGCAAACACACAGGTTTTAGGCCTGATTTTTACTCCTGTCTTCTTCAACTCCAGTTGAAACCTGATGTTTTTCCTGGATGGAAGATGGTCCAGTTAACAGATGAAGGCAGTGATCTGTTGTTGGGCCCTTCCCACCAAAATAGCACCACAAAGTGGAAAGAATGGTCTGATCATAGAATTATAGAATGGCTTGGGTTGGAAGGGCCCTTAAAGATCACCCAGCTCCAACGCCCTGCCATGGCTGGTGTCCCCCACCAGACCAAGCTGCCCAGAGCCCTATCCAACCTGGCCTTGAGCACCTCCAGGGATGGGGAACCCACAGCTTCTCTGGGCAGCCTGTGCCAGGGCCTCTCCACCACCTGAGTACAGATTTTTTTTCCTAATATCTAACCTAAATTTCCCCTCTTTTAGTTTAAAGCCATTTCCCCTTGTCCTATCACTACTAGACCATGTAAAAAGTCAGTCCCCCTCCTGCTTATAAGCACCCTTCAAGTACTGGGAGACCACAGTGAGGTCTCCCCAGTCTTCTCCAAGCTGAACAAACCCAACTCCCTCAGTCTTTCTTCATAGGAGAGGTGCTCCTGCCCTCTGAGCATCCTTGTACCCCTCATCTGGACCTATTCCAACAGCTCAGCATCCTCCTTGTTCTGGGGGCCCCAGATGTAGATGCAGCACTCCAGATGGGGCCTCACAAGGGCAGAGCAAAGGGGAAAAATCCCCTCCCTCTGGCCACCTCTCTGTTGATGCAGCCCAGGATACTATCAGCCTTTCAGGCTGCAGGCACACACTGTGGGCTCATGTCCAGCTTTTCATCCACCAGGACCCCCAGATCCTTCTCCGCAGGGCTGCTCTCAGTGGGTTCTTCTCCCAGTCTGTAGATATACCTGGGATTGCCTCGAGCCATGTGCAGCACCCTGCATATGGCCTTGCTGAACCTCATCAGGTTCTGGTGGGCCCACTGACGATACTGTAACAAATGGATGAAACTGAAGAAGAGGAAAGGGACTTGCTGGCCTGCACGCCACACACAAACAAGGCTAACAAGGCAGTGGTCTCAGTAAAGAAGTCTAGATGAAATGATGGTGGGCAGCATAAGAATATGGTCTGATTTTTAGGTGGTTCTGCGTGGAGCCAGGAGTTGGCCTCGATGATCCATATGGGTCCCCTCCATCTCAGGACATTCTGCGATTCTACAAGCAGGCCTTGGGCAGCACTGTGAGCTCCCACACCCCACACCATCAACCCCACATCACAGCACGGGCTCAGCCCTAGCCTGGATGCCGTGCCCCACTGCCCTCCGCTTTCATCAGAGCCAAGTGCAGCATGAAAAAGACTATGAAAAAGAGCCGTGCTTTTATTTTGTTCACAGGAACTAATTACAAAAGTGAGCCAGTGGGGAAGCGGGTGTTTTCCCCCACTGCGCTTTCCCCACGAGGCTTATCCTCACGGGCAGGGCTGTGCAGATGACATGGCGGCCGCCATCTTCCCGCCCCCGGGGGCAGCATCGCCGCCCCGCTGAGGCGGCGGCAGCCCGTCAGCATGGCGGCTCAGGGCGAGGCGGCCTTGTCAGGGTTGTGCATGTGGTACACGTCGCTCTCCTCGTCCTCGGGCACCTGCAGCACGGCGCGACCCGCTCAGCTCCGCCGCCGGCCCTCTTGCGGAGGGCGGCAGCGCCATCTCGTGCCGCCCGCCACCCCCGGGCCTCACCTCCCAGTAGATGTCATCCTCGAAGCAGTTCTCATCGGCCGCGTCGCCCCAGATGGGCAGCTTCAGGATGGCTCCTAGAGCAGGGCCGATTGGGGCTGGTTTTTGGGGCTTGTTTCCCACAAACTCCCACCCCATCTCCCTGTGAGCAGAAGTGGAGGCTGTGGTCTGACCCACGCTACGGCTTGTCCCTCGCAACACAAGCGGCAAGGACCCATCCAGCCAAGGCAGAAAAGCATGTGGATGTCTCTCCATTTCAGCTGCAGGCTCTCCCCTCTCCATGCTTCCCCCCTGCTTACCCACAAGGGTTCCCCCAGCAAAAGCCATCAGCAGAGAAACGACAATGCCGGCCGCCTGGAACCCTCCTTGAATGCTGGGTGTCCGTGTCTTGTAGCTGCCAGTGAAGTCAAATGCCTTGATAAACCTACATAGGGTAGAAATTGTGAGGACTGCTTCTGGCAGGAGATCTTCCCCAGTCAGAAAAAGATTGTGCTGAGCCAGGGTAGAGCAGCTCTGTTGCCCTAAGCCCTTGAGAACTCCTCCCTAACCCCATCCACCTTCTGCAATGGACTAGGAGAGTGTTGTAAGACATAAAACACTACCCACTTCCTTCTTTTATGGTTCCTGGCAAGGTTTTACCTAAGAAGAGTTCAAAATACAAACATTTATTTTGCATTTCAGAACTTCAGCCTTACCTGAGCCCCAGAACAACGCAGAGCTAAAAGGAGCATTTTCACATCCTCTGTGCCCCAGAATATTACCAAGGAGTAGGGCTATGATTCACTTTTTGAAGACACCAGAAGTCACTAAGCCCAACATAGTGCACCCCATGTGAAAGAGATAACAGTGAACATAGAGCAAATGCTATTAATTGCTTCTCTCTTCCACCCCGAAGAGCCCCAGAACTCCCAGAAGAACACTTGTGAAAGTTTCAAGCTGTCTTACCCTTCCTTTCCATATACGTCCTCTGTGGCTGCAGCTGCAGTAATGGCTCCCACAATGCCCCCTATAAGGCCTGGCATGCCATGGAGGTTGTGGATGCCACATGTGTCCTGGATGTGTAACTTGGACTCCAAAATAGGCTGAAGGAAAGGGAGGTAGAGAGAAATCAGAGGAATGAATGTAGCCCTGGAAAGAATTAGTTCCTTTCATGGAGGACTGGGATAAGTAGAGAAGGAACAGTGGTATTATGTGTCCCATTCTAGAGCTAAGGACTTGTAGAAAAAAATGTAAAATGAGCTCAGGACTAAATAAGAGCTCTCCTCCACTCTCCTGTTAGGAGACTGAGCCTTGGCATTTTGAGGCAGAAAATGGAGTCAGAAGTGCATCTCCATAAGGGATAGTGGAAAGCAGGAACCCTCAAAGGGAGGTGAATCCATTTCTGGTCTCCTCAACAGAACCAGGGCTGCAGACCCCCAGAGCAGCACTCACCGTGAGGTAGACATACCCCACTGTGGACACAATTCCACAGATGAACCCAACAATGAGGGAGCCATATGGGGTCAACATCATCTCTGCACTGGTGCCCACAGCCACTCCACCAGCCAGCGTTGCATTCTGGATGTGGACCTGCAGGAATAACCACTCTGTCTTGGCATCTCAGAAAAATCACAGTTGTTCAAAGTGTGTGCAAATGATAAAGCAGGAGAATCAGCTCTGAAAATACTTCCAGAGGAAATATCAGGGCCCACTTTCCTGCTTGCTGGTGAAAAACAAGAGGAGAAGAACAGGCAGCCTCTGTCTGTAGCACAGGCACACATAGACTCCCACTCTCCATACCACACACATTCTTTGCATCCACCAATCTGGGTGGGGAGTTGTGATGAGATGGAAATTGTCTCACCCATGTGTCACGCCAGCTCTGCTGTCACACACTGTGCACCCACACACATAATACATACAAGTCAGCCCCCCGATTGCTCACAAGCTGCACAGGCCCTGCTCAGCTTGCTGGAGAGTGCTGCCAAACATGGCTCTGCATTATGCCCATCAGTAGCTCTCCTGGGAGAGTAAATGCAGCCCTTGCTGTGTCTTCAGCCCATCACATGCAGGGACAGCACCAGCTTGCACTGCAAAAACATCAGGATTCACTTCTGACCTGCTTTTTCAGTGCAGCCTGAGTTTCTGGCTGGAGGCCAGTTGCACCAACACACTGTGAAACCCAGTGCAGCAAAGGACAAGTGTCACTCAATTCCTGGGCCCTTGGTCAACTTCATTACGAGTTCCCTGGGTAGTGTAGGGCTGTCTGCTCCCAGCTTACCATGTCAAGCTTGCCTTTCTTCTGCAGCATGCTGGAGAAGGCCATTGTGGTGAGGACACAAGCAGCCAGGGAGCAGTATGTGTTAATGGCAGCCCGATGCTGGGCATCCCCATGTTCAGAAATGGCTGAGTTGAAACTGGGCCAGTACATCCACAGATATAGGGTACCTGGTGGCATGGGGAGGAGGGAGCAAGAAAGAAAAAGGGAAAAGAAAGAATACAGAGGTTGAAAAAAAACCTCTAAAGGAAGATGTTTCTGCAGAGCGAAGTTAAATTCCCGATTAAAGTCACGATGCCCCAGAGCTGTGCCCTCCATGATGGGATCAGCACCAGAAGGGGCTTGCAGTGAAGAGGAACCAAAATGCTGCCTTATCTTCCCAGGCACCACCTCAGCCCAACCATTAGTGAGGGGAGATGAGTAATTCCAAGGTGTTGAAAACTGGGATGCAGAGCTTCTTGGTCCCAGATCTGGGTTTTGGTCTGGTTTTCCCAGAGGCATGGGAAGGAACAGCTCTCTGCATCTGAGTGGTACGTGTATACCAATGCAGCAGAGGTTATGGCTGACTCACCGATCATAGCAAAGAGGTCAGAGTGGTACACAGAGCCTTCCTTGTCTTTACTCTGCTCCAGGTTGGGTCTGTATAGGAAACGTGTCACAGTGAGGCCAAAGTAGGCTCCAAAGGTGTGAATGGTCATGGAGCCACCTGCATCCTTAACCTGCAGCCATGGGAAAGCGGAGGTTCATTTCTGGAGTCACTGCTTATTCTGGAGATGAGGTGTGGTCTACATCCTGCCCAGCTTGCCTACCCATCTGTCTTTCTAATCTGCCCTAATCTTGGGGAGAAGGGGTCTGTCTGAAGCTTACGTGAAGCAGGTTGAGGAGGATGTACTCATTCACTGCAAAGAGTGTGACTTGAAACAAAGTCATGATGAGGAGCTGTACGGGGCTGGTTTTACCCAGGATGGCTCCAAAGGCAACACACACAGAACCCACGCAGAAATCAGCATTGATCAGGCTGGAAGAGGAGAAGGAAAATTGTGATTTTATAAGGAAATACTCTTCCATAATTACTCACCCTCACCCACACTGAACTCTAAGAGATCCACTGTAAGGCATGTAGTCAGTTAGGAGCCAGCCCTGGGTTTCCCGCTGACTTTCCTCTCAACTTGACATGTTGTCCAGGTATGGAGCTTTCATCCAATTTGTTTAAATAATGAGAATGAAGGATCTTATGTGATCTTAACCTTGGGGTCTGTGGTGCTCTGCTTGGATACTAAGAGATGGCACTCATCTCACATTTCTCATGCAACAGTACACCATCATACAGGTACCTGTGGACTAAAAGGTGGAAAGCAAGTGGGGTTATGCGGAAGGAAGACAACATTTTGGAGGCTGTAGTTTGCACATAACACAGGGACAGGCACTGGCTCTCATCCCAGATCTTCCACTGCACAGTCAAGAGGTGGCATCCCCAGAGCCCATATCTCTCCTTACTTTTCCACTCCGATAAGGATCTTCCCATTTTGGAAAGAGTGGAACCAGCCTTGCATCAGGAGAGCCCACTGGATCCCAAAGGCAGCGAGGAGGAAATTGAATCCCACAGCTCCGAATCCATAACGCTTGAGGAATGTCATGAGGAAGCCGAAGCCCACGAAGATCATCACGTGAACGTCCTGGAAAGCTGTGCACAGGGAGGGAATCATCAGCTCTGAGGGGAAGGCAGAGCTGTGTGTCATTTGAATTTAGCAGTGAAAGGAAACAAACAGCATCAGCGGCAGTAAGGAAAAAAATCTCATGTCCTTCCATTTCAAAATCTGAAAGTGGCTTGGCTTTTGGAAGCTGGGTTTTGGTGAAAAGGTTCAGTTTTGAAACCCAAATATCTTTGTTGCAAGCTGTGTGCAAGAGAAAACTGGACACTAATGGAGTGTACAAAGGGACTTTTCTATTCGGATTGTCTTTTTTCCCATTAAAAAAGAAAGACAAAAAATCCTCCAAAAACGTCACCTACAATGAGCAGTACCAGTTTTTGTTAAAACCACATGAAAGGTCCTTCTGGATAAGCCTATGCAGTATAGGGTCCTGGTGATGGCTCAGAGCAAGTGCGTAGGGAAAAGGCAAGAACAAGGGAAGTTCACAAATACGTTTCTGTTTGCCACTGAAATCAGTGGCAAGATAACTTCGCTATGAGGATCGCGCCTTGTGGGATTTTGAGTGCTTAGACCAGAGAGAGACAGTTCTTCCATCAAGTGCTCATACCTGCTAACTGGAGCCCCTCAGATGCCCTTCCCTGGGGGAAACTATAGCTGCATGAGCCTCTCGAGGGAAATTCTTGGTGCGATAAACCTGCTGTACTTCTTAATGCTAAACATTTATTTCAGATAAGCATCACTTTGCAATTAAGTGAGCTGAAATGCTGCATAATTACAATCTGAACCAAGCAGACCCTCACACTGGAGGCCACTCCAGTGGAAAGAGCAGGAGATGTAATAAGCTCAGGGCAGAGGAAATTCAGTGATTAAGGATCTCCTGTGCCCCTGTCCCCGTGCTGGCCCTAAGGCATGCTGGCCATCCAGCAACCCTGGACCCCCTCCTGCAGGGATGTGGGGCTGTACCCTCTGCCTCCACAGTGCGCTGGGTGAGGATTTGGGTGTGTGCAATTGCAGAAGTCTTGGCTTCTGTCCTCTGGTGCTTTACAAGATCTTGCAACTTGTGTAAGGACAACCATTTGGACAGGCTCCAGTGATGCAGTGTCAGGCTGTGGAGACAGGTTAATTTGTTTGCTTTCAAAAATGCCCTCACACCTATGAAATTACTCATGAGAGATGAAGAAAACTAGACCTGCAGGTGACCCTGCCCAGCCAAAGTCTCTTCATGTGGACTTCTCTGCACATCCTAAGAAATGGTCTTCTTAACTCTAGTTTTAACCATGCAGTCACTCACACTTTCCCTCTGCAGCTATATTTTTTTCTCATCACCTTTCTTCTCAAGCCTAAGTGGCACAATACACAGCTAGGATTATCTGCAGCCATTTGCATTATATATATTCTTCATTTCACCCTGAAAGCAGAAATACACAGGTCGGAGTTAGGGCTGCAGACTGTGTACCCTCTGAAAATACTGAGAATTTCCACCGTGTCTTACACCCTGTAGATGCCCAGGAGGAAAAGCAGGCTTTTCTTCAAACTGCACCCAGCCTAAAGCATTTTTCTAAATCTTGCCTTTGTTTTTCCTTTGGAAGAATAATACTTGTTTTGCAGGCAGCCCAGGTGCTGCCGTGCTCAAGAGGTATTGTGACCTTGCTTTTGTGGGAAGGCAATTGCAGTCACTATCCAGAGGAGGTGTTTGGGCTTTGAGAATACTACCTGTGCTGAAGGATCTCATTTCTTTTCCCTAGAGAGCAGATGATTCACTCACTACGGAGTATCAATGTGTGATTATAAATTAGAAGAATGTGTCATGTTGCCTGGAGTTGAATTGGCAGCCCTGGCAATGGGCACCACTGACACGACCACACAAACATCCTACAGTAACTAATCATCTCAGGCTGTCACTGCTCACCCACTGCAACATCTTTGGACAGGTCCTACACACAGTAGCAGTCACAGATGTGATAACACAAACAATCCTTGGGTGTTTAGCCATTGCATTCTCTTCTAAACAGAGCTGGATGGACATGGATCAAAATGCTCAGCTTCTACCATCTTACTAATTTTCATTTATTTTTTGCAGAGATTTTTCTGATTAGATAATGGAGGGAAAAAAAGCTGATCTTTGTACAGGTGAGCCCTTCCTCAGGTTTGAAACAGATAAAACTCAGCTAAACTGAGCTAAGCAGCCACTCTGAGGCTGATTTAGGTGTGTGAATCCACTCAGCCATTTAAGAGGGGAATATTTGGTGCTTCAAGGTGGAGATGGGAGATGAGGACAGTATAGGTGCAGTGTCCTGAGCTCCTACAGGCTCGTTCTCGATCTCTCTGCTGCTCTCCCGTTCTGTCAGAGATTACAGCAGCACTGGGGCACTGCTGCTGCTTCACACCAACCTGTGTGGATACATGCACGGGCAGTCTGGAAGGAGAGCCCAGGGCAGCCACGGCTCACACTGACCAGGCCAGCTGAGCAGCAAGTTTCTGCAGGCAAATCCTTCTCTGAACCAGTTAATCTTCAGCAGCTACAGGTTTCTATAGCTCCTTTGATTTAGCAGGTGTTTTTTAATGGAAATATTCTAAATAGATGCATGACTCAAGCCTGTTGCTTCCTTGGAAACAATTGCCTACAGAAGCAGCCTGTTCCCATCAGCTCACAAAGAGGATGACCAGCCCCAGAGATGAAAGCCAGCCAAGTGTACCACCTGGCCAGAAAAGCTTTGACCACCTGAGCGATCCCCATGGCAATAAGGCATAGTGACCGAAGGACCATGGGAAGCTGGCAGGTTGGGAGGACTCATCAAAATGGCAGCAGCTGAAGAGTAATTTGCTAGTGAGGGGGAGGGCGTAGGAAAAGGGGGAAGATGTCACAGGATCTCGACAGCTGTTCCTCCGTATGTACAAGGAAGCCGAGCGAGGGGGCAGCAAGCTGAAACTTGCAGGGTGCTGGGAATGCGTCAGCCCTATTCCTGGAGAAAAGACATCACGTACTGGTGGCTCCCTGTCGACAGATCCCCAGAGCACTGGAGGGCCACAAGGTTCTTCTCTTGTTCTTTGGGGCACCCCAAAGCAGTGTCAAGGTGAAGCCCAACTCCCCAGCAGTCACTGGAGACTTCACCTCTGACAGATCCTGTCCCAAGCCAGATTTAACTGGGAAAGACAAAAGAAGCACTTAGGAACTCAGGACTACTACCCTGAGACCTCCCTATCACCTTTTCCCAAAACCCTTGGGGCAACAACAGATAGGACAGGACAGGACAGGACGGGATGGGATGGGATGGGATGGTGGTCAGCCAGCACTGGGACTGGGCTTCCTGAATACTCACAGGGGTATCGGAAGTAGAAATCATTCTCAATGTCACTGGTAAGGTTCATCTCATGCTTCTCTTCCTCCCAGTGTGCATCAGCTTCAGGGCCGAAGTGCACGAAGACCCCGAAGAGGATGATCATCGCCACCTCCCAGAGGAGGCAGATGAGTGGGAGCCGCCAGCGCATGTAGGTGTTCTTTGCCATCCCCTGGTGCCTCGGCCGCTCCATCCGCAGGGATGCCTGGGGCCCTGGCACAGTGTGTCAGCCCGTGTCCCCTGTGCCCTTGGAGGGTGACATATATATGTTGGGGAGCGCAAGGTGGGGCCCAGGGAGGTGCCTCCAGCAGGATCACATTTCAGACACGGGAGGCTCCAGGCTTGCTCTCTGCTCTCACCCACCTTCCTCTCTGGGAGGAAGGACGGGGCTCCAGCACCTCTTCTCCCCGCGGCTTGCAGCACTAATGAGCCCTGCCTCCCCGAGACTCCTAGCTATGGAGCCTGGGTGTCCAGCCCCCTGCTCAGTCCTGCCCCACACCCCTTCCTGTCCCCTTCCTGGACCTGGGCCAGGCATCCTGACCTTGCCACCCTGGCAGCCTCCCTGCCTGCATCATGTCCTTTTCCCCTCACCTCTGGTCCTGCTCTGCAAATGCCCTTCCCCAACACCAGTACTGAGGATACCTAATCAGCCTGAGTCACTGGGCGCAGGTCATGCTCTTTGTTGATGGGAAGAAAGTCTGTGGGACAGTCCCAAGAGGAAGAGGAAGATAGACACTTCCAACCAAAAGTCAAGATCATGCACAGGCATGCAGCGACCTTGCCAAAGCTGCCGTATATCTACAGGGATATAGAACTGACACGTCTCATCATTTCCTGGTGGTTTAACCACCTTGTCCTCTTGTCAAGACAAGCTAAGCTGGTGCTGCATGGACCAGGGCAGTGCCCTGAGATGGTGACAGAGAGGGGGCTGAAGAGCTTGGCACTACAGCCCTCAGCTGCAGGGTTAATGTCCCCTCCTCCAGCATAGGGCTTTCTTTAGTGTTATATTAAACATAACTTTCCTTTTTCTGTGGTTTTGAGCCATGTGTTCCTTCCCCACGAGCCAAGTCCTTCAAACGGATCCCAGCTCCTTCCTCTGCCTGCAGATCCGAGAGAGGCCTGTCAGTCTTCCAGAGATGAAAGACTGCAGCCCAGGCAAGCTGCCCGAATTTGCTGATGGCATCTAATTGTGGCCTGCAGGCTGAGCAAGCAGCGCTGATTTCTGTGTTGATTAGGCAATAATTTGAGTTGATTATTATTTCTTGTTTCCTTTCTTCTCAAACTGACAAATGGCAGAAAAATGCTGGGGATGATCCTGAAGAGACTGATGGCTGCACAAAATCACTGTCAGATCTCATTTGGGCCCCATACAGGGCTTTGGAAAAAGCCTTGGAAATGCAGATCAGGTGCAAGGAACACTTCTCTATGGCAGAACAACAAGCCAGCAACAGGCGTACCATGTAGGGTCATCTGGGAGTAGAGCAGCAAGTAAGCTGTGATGCTGCCCAGCTGAGCTATCTATGTGACATTCACTGGGCATCCCATTACCTGTGATTTCTGCAGGGCAGCTGCAGCTGTACCCACCGAGACCTTCAGCCAGAAAGAAGGTGAACCCTAAGCAGTACTGGAGAGCTGATTGCCAGAAGCACTGTTGATAGTTGTGTGTTCTCCTAACAGCCTCATGGCAGGACCAGACTTCAACCCTACCCTGCAGCAGCTCTTAGAAATCTTGAGAAAGGAAACACAGGCACAAAGGAGCATTTTACATCATAAGGGAACTTGCTATACCCTGATAGCATAGTCACTAGCAATTACACTGTATGGTTACATTTCAGCAGAAGAAACCACACTGCAAAGCTTTCCAGTCTGGGTTCTCACTGAACTGGTGATGTCTCTCAAAAAGCAGTGTGCAAAGCCCTGTTCCTGCAGAGCCCAGAAGGACCTGCATGGGCCATCCCGTGGCAGTAGATCTGTCCCTGCCTCCCTCCCCAGCCTCTGCAGGCAGAGCACAAAATATAATAGCTTTTCCACTGGCCTGATAGTCTCACCTTGCTGCACTGCCTTGCATGGCCCCTTCTTATCAATCTGCAGATCATCACCATGCTTCTACTGGCCTGTTGGAGCTGGTGTGCTCCGCTGGCTGCTCACACTGAAGGCTCACCCCTCACCTGCTTGTGCCCACTCGTGTTTTGGGAACGTCCTTCAGTAGCAGCTGCTCTCAGGCTGCTCTAATGGGCTATACTAGAAATTCCACATCAGGGTTGTCCCATCACATCCAGCACCCATAAAACCAGATTCACTGCAAGCTGTCCTTCCCCTCCCTCACAGCAGTTAGCACCCTTGAGGTTCAGCCACCACTTCCCCATGAGTATATATGTGACTGTAAATGAATCTGAGAGGCAATCTGTCCCCCCCCCCCCCCCGAGATTTCCTAAAGAAGTCAGCTGGGTTGTGCAGGGGACTTGGAACAGGTCTGTTTGTCCTTCTGCTCTGGGACATGGGACTGGGCAGGTCTCGGTTGCCTTGGGAAGGCTCTGGGTGAGGGTTGTACCATACTGGTCCCAGCTGGGTCTCTTGCAGTTTCTCAATTTTATGAGCACTAAAAATATTTGAGAGACATAAACACAAAATCTGAAGTGTGCAGAAATCCCTCCCTCTTGCCTGGAGCACTCTGGGCAGCTTTGCCCAGGAGAGGAGGGCATGGGGGCTCCTTGCTTCACTGCGAACTGTCCCGGCAGATCTTATCACCGCCAGTGCTGGGACACAGGCGCTGGTCCCAGAGGTGACCTCAGAAGGTATGTGCCAGAGATCACCCTCGTCTGGAGGGAGAGTGGTGGGACACATCCTGCTCCTTCCTGGATTTATGCTGGAGCTCATGCTGGCAAGCAGATGGCGACGGATCTCATCCATTAAGACAGAGAAACAAGGAATTTGCCTCAATTGCAGGCAATCACAACACCGAAGCCATCTCTGCAGTCTTTAATGTCCAGCAAGCACATCCAATCCTCTCGGTTTGCTCCTCCAGAATTAGAAGCAAAGGAGCAGCAGCCACTACCAGCAGTGCTGGGCACACAGCGTGGGGAGGGTGAGGGGATGGGGTGAGGATCCGAAGCTTTCATGCAGCACAGGGCAGTCCCCAGGCATCATGCAGCATCTCAGGTGACTTTTTTCTCGTGCAGGTCCTTGAGAAGTGTCCTGTAAGCAAAGCATTTGAAGCAATCCAAAACAAAACTTTCTGCCTGGCTCGGCAGAACAGAAAACAAACTTTCTTCTGGGGCTGAAGAGAGCGTTGGTACAGCAGGAGGTCAGATCTTTCATTTAGGTGTGGGATTTGTACGCAGAGAGGCTTGCCAATAAATATCACTCAGAAACATTGGGAAAAGGTCAAAATGGATCAAGAATTTAAGTAAAAACAAAAATTAAACAAACAAACCAACAAACCAACAAACAAGCAAAGACCCCAAACCAAAACTTTTCAAGTCAAAGTGCCAACCAAACGTGAGCCCAATCTACAAATGATTTTTCTGGCATCCTTCCCTTCTTCCCATGAAACCGCATTTATCAGCAAGTAAATGATTGCCCAGCAAGAGCCCAGTGGCTCTGCTGGAAAGAGAAGTCGGTGGTGTCCTTGGAGAGTGGGTGGAGAGGGCAAACGATCCAGCGAGCAGCAGGACAGTGTGACAAGGAGTGGTGTGAGCAGCTCCAGCTGCCAAACAAGCAGGTTCCCTGGGGCTCATCTATCTCCTGTGGCTTTCTTGAGAGCTGGATCAGCTGCAGGAGCAAACATCTGGAGTGGGAAGGGAGGGAGCAGCACGGGGAGAGGGGAGGTGGCTGTCACCAGAGAAGAGCTGTAGGGTGCCTTGCTGGGAACTGCCACGCTGTCCCCATGCCCTGACTGTGTTTCTGGTCCCAGGCAGCCCATGGTAAGGTGGTTTCAGTCACACTCTGCTGAGTGTCCTGGTCAGGCTGCTGGGACGGATGCCAGCTGCCAGTGGTGGCAGCGAGGGCTCAAAGGCTCTTTGTCAGGGCTGGCACGTGCTAGTGATGTATGGGGCTGAGAGCAGCCTCAACAGCTCCTGGGACCTGGCCACGGCTCCTGGCCCACAGGACAGGCCCTAGGCAGGCCAAGAAATGACTTTGATGCCAGCAAGGGAGCGGTGGGGCTGGAGCCAGGCCGGGAACCACAGGCTGCCCGCTCAGCCAGAGTTCTTCCTTGCTCTCAGTGGGACAACCCCAGCCCTGTTCCAGCTTATCAACACTGCTCACAGATTTGGAACCCACATGAAGGCCTGTTTTAATTCTGCAGCACTGAGTGCTTAGGATCGGTCACAAAGCAGCACCCCCAAACAGAAGCATATTATTTATGTGTGTAGCTGTTCATAAATCAGTCTCTGCAGTTTCTAATTGGTTCCACTTTGCTGGGCACGTGTGTTACAGGGTAGAAGAATCCAGATTTGAAAGGGACAGCTGCTGTCTTGTTATCACCATACCCAGCGGTGTGTTTTTGGTACGTGACCAGCCCTAACCTAGAGGTCACTTACAGGACGCTTCCTAGGCTACTTATGGGGTATATTATCTCGTGTGTGGCAAACTTGTGCCTAAATAGTTATTTTTTCACTCATATTTGAGATCAGTTGTCTATACTTCCTTGTCCTTGGCAGACTCTGAGTTCCCTTCTCTCAGGCTACGAACCCGAGGTTTCTATTTTTTTCCCCTCTGCCGACCGCTTCTGTTGCTTTATAAGCAGGCGCCGGTTCTGGGCGGGGTGCTCGAGCCGGGGCTGCAGAGCGGGCACCGCGGCGCTCCGACCGCACCCCCGAGGGGTCCCCACCCAAAGCTGCCCGAGAGGAGGTGACAACAGTGACGTCACGGCCACGCGCTCCCTCCCGCCTTTAAATTTTAAATTTGCAGCAGCGACCAATCAGCTCGCTCGCACCACTGTCCCCCACCCCCCCCTCAGTGCGTCACGGACACTGGCCAATGGAATGCCACGCTCCACCTCGCTGCAAACGGCCGCTGGCCAATGGGCGGAGAGCTCTTCTCCAATGGCCGCCCTCTCTCCGCTCTTCCGCTCCGCCCTCACCTGGTGGCGCATAGCGCGGGCGCCACACCGCGCAAGCGCGCCCCTCCCACGCTGCGTCAGCGGTCCAATGGGAAACGAGGAGCAGAGGGGAGGGCTCGAGGCGGCGGCCAATGAGGGCGCACGGTGAGAGCGCGCGAGCAGTTGGAGAGGTGATGGCGGTGGTGGGCGCGCAGTGATGGCCGCTCCGTGAGGGGCAGCGGGTGGGGCTAGACCGGGCCCGCTATGGCGTGCTCCCCTAGCGCCGTGTTCTTGTTGGACACCGCCAGCCCGGGGCGGCGGGAGCGGCTGCAGCTGTGCGCCCTGCGCCTCCTCAACCACCTGTGTTGCCGCTTCGGCTTGCCCCGTCTGCGCTGGGCCTACCGCTTCTTCGACTCCCTCGGGGGTCGTGGCGGGGCTTCGCGGGGCGGCGGCTTCCGTTCTCCGGCTCCCCGGGCCTGGGCGCGCTTCGAGGAGGAGCTTGCAGAGCGGCTGGGAGCGCGGGGCTCCTCCGCCGTGCTGCCCGGCCCGGCGACCCGCCTCGCCCTCACGCACAGCGGCCTGAAGGAAACGCTCCTCGACTTCCAATGGGACCGCCCCGAGATCGCGTCCCCCGCCAAAGCGCCCCGCAGGAGCCGCGGGGCTGGCGGAGAGCTTCCCGCGAGCGGCGCTCCCTCTGACGGCTTCGTGAACGCCGTGTTCCTCTTCTCGCCGTGTCCCCGCTCCCGTCGGGAGCTGCGGCAGTTCGTGTCTGGCGGCGGCGCGGCCCCCGCAGAGCCCCCCGCACTGCAGGAGGTGGCCGAGAAGCTGCTGCCCCGCAGCGTCCGCGAGCTGCTGGCCGAGCAGAGGATCACGCTGTACTGGGTGGACACCGCCGAGAGCTCGCAGGTGAGGAGCGAAGGGAGCGCGGCTCTGCGTTGCGGTGCCGATTGGCGCTTGTATGGCATCCTCCCGTTGTTCTCAGTTGTAATCTTTGAGTGGGGGAAGTGTAAAGAGTCTTCGCTTACTGCTAAGTGAACCTATTCTGCACGAGGCTGAAAATAGGTGGTGATGATCCCTGTGGGGACTGAGCTGTATCAGCAGTTTATTGATGCTGCTCATGCTTGGAGTTGGGTGGAAGTTACAGGTATCCGGAATGGCAGCCCAACAGTTCAAGTAGCTTAATACTAAATTAAAAAGCCCACACTTGAAAATATTGGTTACACCTTAATGGAGTGGCAGTGTTTGTTGTGTTCTCCTGAAAGTCCTTGGAAATACTTGGAAGGTGCTGCATCGAGATGCTCTGTATACATTTCTTATGCCGGTTCTTCTAAAATGATGCAGTGCAGTCCTTGTTGGTTGTTTGGATGGATGTTATCTCACTGCCAGCGTTAGAGATCAGAAGGGTCGTTTAAAGATCTAGTCCAATTCTCCTGCAGTAAACAGCTCAATCAGGTGCTCAGAGCCCCGTCTGGCCTGACCTTGAATGTTTCCAGGGATGGAACATCCTCTGCCTCTTTGGGCAGCATTAACTCAAGGCCTTTCTGTGTCTTCTTTTCAGCTGATTAAATCCCCAGATCACGATGGATACTGGATAATGCTTCAACTGCTCCAGCAAATAGGAGGCACCATTTTGCCATCTGAAACCTTAGTGCAATGTCCGAGTCACCACAGGGCAGACCTTGCTGACGTCTTTCTCAGAGACTCGGGTTCCCCATTGCCACAGACTTTGCCATGGACGACGCTTCTGCCATCGGACTCAGCCTTGAACAGTTTGTTTTCAAAGCCCTCTGTATTTCATGCAGTGTTCCCTCAACAAGAAGGGACGTTATTTCTCAGCATGCCTGGTAATCTTTCTTCTTTTTTTTAAGACATAACAATAATTGGTCTGTGATGTAGAGTTCTTGAGTTTCCCTTATGAAGAGTATGTATGGGAGAACCTTCAGATATTTAAAGACCTGTTTTTTTTATTAGTATTAACAAAGTTCTCCAGGTGCTCTAATTGCTTTGATGTGAGAGCTGTTGGTCTGCATTCCTGATCTGATCTCTTTATGTACCTAAACTTTGGGAAAGCTTAGGAGTCTGAGCTCCTTGCTGGACTCACACTGTAGAAGAGTGCACACACCTCTACGTGCTTAGTTCAGTTTCTTCAATAGGTTGAACTAAAGGAACTAATTGAAAGGCCTGTCAAAAGAAACAGATTAGCTTTAAAGCAACATGTTGTGTGGATCTGCTCTTTCTTTAGCAGGCCCTTTCTGCACTCTTCTCTTTCACAAGAGAAGCCGGAGGGAACTCACTGTAGAGCTGTTTGATGTTGCAGTTTGTTTTTCCTGCATTGAAGTTCTCTTCATGTAGATGAGAAGTACAGTTTGTACTGCTCAAGACTTTTACTTTATTTTACCCTTACACAGAAGGAAAGAAGGAAAGCTGTGCTGTGATTCTGGAACCTCTAGCCATGAGCCAAAGGCAACTGCATTGTCCACTCAACATCATCCTGAAAGGCAGCATGACGAGCTGGAATTGGATGCAGGCTGTGAGCTTTCTCACAGAGAGCTGGATACTGAGAGGCCCTGAGACTGAAAGCACGGATCAGAACTGGTTACATCAGCTGTTAAGGAATCTTGTGATGAAAGAACTGCACATGGTAAATCTTTCTCTTTGCTGTAAGCTAGTAGCTAGTTTTAGATGAACTGTGGCAAGAAAGGTGGCAGTCTCGCATGTCATATCATAAAGACAATGGTAGTGATATTTGTTACACAGCAAATTGGTCATTTGGAGCTCAATTCTGAACATCCATCTAATTAAGTCAATATTTCTACCTTTTCTTTTTTAATGTAGGTTGCTGAAGTGTCTCAAACTAAATCTTCGTGCCCCTGCACTGCTGTTTTATCGCCACTTTCTGAGAGTAGTGCTGTCCTCACTCTGTTCTGTACTGAAAAGACAGCTGAAGTTCAGCGATGCAACCTTGAGGGAGCTGTAGTGGAGACCTCTTCCCAAGATGATGCTCTGGATCTCCCGGATGTTGTACACAGCGTGTTGAGTGAAATTGACATGGCAGTGGAAGACTCTCTGGCTAACACAGGTAGGCGTTAGGAAATGCAAAGCAAGTCTTTTGTTCATCTCTAGATCTGATTGGGGTGGAAGACTCTGGTGCTTATGAGTTCCTTATTGGGGAGTCTCATTTCTTGGGGCTTGTTCTTTTTGTGACCATGGCTTTGGTATACAGAAATTGCTCTCATGTACTTCATAGTTTTATTGACAGTGTTTTTATTAGCTTATAGCTAATGCACAGCTGCACGTGCTGGGGTGCAGGGTTTTAGAGCAAGGGTTCCTAAAAATTGTCACATGGAACATCCCTGGCCAGTCAAATCTTTGTGTGTGTTTTCAAGATAAAACAGGTGAGCCAAATGCAGTTGTGCTGTTGTGAATCTTATGAATCTCTCAGCCTGGCGAGTAAACTGCCCCTCCATGAGCAGAGCTTTGGGAACTTCTGCCTTAGAGCTTTGTGAAGGCCAAGCGTTCCACCGCTTCATTTACAGCTCTGTTGTAATATTTTTATTTCTCTGTTCAGAAGAAACTCCTATGCCAGAGTGGGTCCGACGAGAGCTGTCCAGCACAGGGGGCTGGCATCCTTCAGTGCTGGAAGCGTGGTATTCTTCTTCAAATGCTTGTGGAGCAAGCTCAGATCTGATGGATTCGTTCAGGTACTTTTCTGAAACAATGCTGTGCTTCTTTTCGCTTTGGTGCAGTTCTTTTAAGATGTTTCTTAAGTAAGCCTCAGTGTTTCTTAAGTAAGGCTTTTAGGGAACAGGTTTTGGAAGAATGCTAGCATGTGTTACTTGTGGTATAGAATGGTTTCCCTACAGCTTCGATGTAGGAGGAGCAGGTCCTGTGGAGTAAGAACAAGAACTGTGCTGCCTTCTTCGTTGCTTTTGATACCTGTATTGACTTGTTCTTGTCTATAGGCTCCTGCAGGTTCCCTGTACGAATGTGAAGGATGATGCAGACCAATCTGAAGTGGAACTTTCAGAAAGTCTATCTGAGCTGTACCAAAGAAAATCAAGCGAAATATCTGCTGGAGCAGGGAGTAACAAAAAAAGACGTATGTATAGTGTGGGAGTGTGTGTATTTTATCAATGCAAGATGATAGAGAAGCCTTCTTATTGCATAACCCCTGATGATCCGTACTCAGGATCTTGAGTAGTGGCATGCTTTAGGTTTTTTCCCTCCATTTTAAAGACAGCATAACTTATGTATCAGTACTGTTGTTTAGAACAATCCAAATGACTCCTAAGTGCAGGGTGCTCCGTGACTGACACCGCTGTTAAGAGAGCAGTGTGCAAAGCTCTGCAGTTTCACTGGTTCTTGGAACAGGCACTGCTACAACTACTGCTGAATATTGGAACACCTCTACTTTATTTGAAATTGGAGCAATTTCAAGTAGAAGAGTTTCATTGCTTTTTAATTTACAAACCAGAGGTGCATGTATCCTCCTCTGATATATACTTAAGTCAGCTATTTGTGGCTCAAGATTTCTTTTCTATATATCCAGCTTATGATTCTACTTCATAAGCAGAGCAAAAGCCTTCATCCGCTTTTGGCTTTAAGAACTGGCTACCTCCCGTGCTGCTTGTACATCTATTTTATGGAGAAATAAAAGCCTTCTAGTGCGTGGTCTTGACTGATGGTTACTCATCTCGCTTGACCGCAGCACAGAATTCTATGTTGTGTTCTAACTTGATGTTCCTACCCCACCCAGTGTCTCTGCAACTCCCTTCTTGTGGTGTTACAGGTGGGGTTCCTCGAACTCCGGTCAGGCAGAAGATGAAGACCATGTCCAGGTCCTTGCAGATGCTCAATGTAGCAAGGTTGAATGTAAAAGCACAGAAGTTTCAACCTGATGCTATGTCAGCGGTGAGTGAGAAGGTTCCACAGAAGCTTTCAGCAAAAAGATTGGATGAGAAGTTGGAAGGAAAGGAAAAGGCTCTTAAAACATCATTAGGTGTGTACCGACTTACCCTTTACTCTGATGTGGGGTAAGGCTTTTCCTTGCGGCTGCCTGGGGCTTGTGTGGTGAGCAGTGAGACATTACAGTAGCCTAGAAGCTTGGTGAACTGCTTGGATCTGGACTGTCTATTTGTTGTGGACCTAAGAGCACTCCTGTTAGTGTTCTGTGGTCTTGCCTGCATATTTGCATAGTAATTTGTATTCTGTTCTTCAGCTGGAATGAGTTGGTTTATTGTTTTTTCTCCCAGTAATGTGTGGTAAGCTGGTATTTGGTTGACTCGCACGTTTCCCTTTCAGACTTGAAAACTGAAGAGGAGCTGCAGTCTCATTTAATTACAAGCTATCAAAAGATGGTTGCTGAGGAAGTTCTTTCATCTGTGTGTGCACAGAATATGATCGTGGCCATTAAAAGGTTCTTGAAAATACAGGATGCCAAAGAGAAAGAGGTAGGTAAGAACACGTGAGCAGAGCTGTTACTGTACTGAGTATGAAACAGCAAGATCTTTAAAACTGCTTTTCCTTCAGCTGAAGTTATTTGTGTACACACTTGTTAGTGGTTTTCACCAAGTTGTTCTATCTGTGCTGTATCAGTAGTAAAAACTATGAGTAGCTATAAAGAGCTTAGGAAAATCCATTTCAGGTATTAGTTTACACCTCTGGGTAACACATTGCAGCAGATTTCTTCTCCTTTACATTGACCTCCATCTGAAGTTTAATTTCATTTCAAGACAGTATTTTCAAAGAAGAAAATTCCTTGAAGACAACTGTTAAAATATGGTGCCTGTTTTTGCTTTTCATGGCTAATCTAGGCAGATTAATTCTCCAAGGAAGAGAAATAGTCACAAGTGTTTGAGTTTGAGTAGTGTTATGGATTGTATCTCAGTTAAGCTAAAATTGGTAGGATTCACAGAATCTCAGAACAGCCTGGGTTGGAAGGGACCTCAAGGATCATGGATCTCCAACTCCCTGCCAGGCAGGGCCACCAACCTCCCCATTGAATACCAGACCAGGCTGCCCAGGGCCCCATCCAGTCTGGCCTTGAACACCTCCAGGGATGGGGCATCCACGACCTCTCTGGGCAGCTGTTCCAGCACCTCACCACTCTCATAGTAAAGAACTTCCCCCTGACATCCAACCTAAATCTTCCCTCCCTCAACTTAAAACCATTTCCCCTTGTCCTGCTGGATTGTCACTAGTCAAAGCAAGTACTGTGAGAGACAGATCCATGGGTACTGAAGGCCTGAAGCTGCAAGCAGTCCTGTGCCTTTTGTCGTTAGGCTACATGCTTTTCTACATCTTGCACTGTGACTTTGCTACTGAAAGCAAGAGAGAATTCCTTCCTTGCAGGAGGAAATCAAAATTGAGCTGTTCTAAAAAGACCAGGATAAGGGAGGGGTGGTAAGAACCTGTCCTGCATACAAGGAACACGCTTGAAGTTTTTGCTCTCATTCTGTGCATCTGCAGGTGGCCTGTGTGGAAAAAGTCAGAAAGCACCTCCTGAAGACCAGCAAGTTGCTCAGACAACAGCATGGCTCAGAGAAGGGAACCAAAGTCAGAGAGTATGAGACACCTTACTTACTTTACCTCCTGAGATGCAGTGGAGTTGGTTAGCACTTTTCAGTGGTACCTTTTTTGTGCAAGGAAAAATACTTTCATTGGTAAAATAGAAACATTAAATGCAAATATATGTACGTTGTATGATGAGCATTGCAGCCTAAATCTATAACGTGGCATCTCTCCTGCTACCAAAAGGAAGTGCTAACCCAACTATGCTGTCCAGTCCTTGCTGCTTTATGAGCAGTTGTTTGGAAGTCAGTGCCCTGTTTTCACCAGCCGTGGGGCAGTAAATGACTACTTCTTTTCTAAGGTGCCGACTTCAGGTGTTCTTGCGGCTTGAGTTGTGTCTGCAGTGTCCTTCACTACAAAGCAATGCTGATGAAATGGAGCAGCTGTTAGAAGAGGCAAGTAGAGACCAGGAATGTCTCCTGGTCTTGTGATTTTCCCCTGAATTTATTGTGACGTTCTATGTTCCTTGCTAAAAATGTAGCGTTGACAACTGCCATACCTGAATCCATTTTCCCACCTGATGTTCTCTTCTAGATGACGGATATGCTGCGCATCCTATGTCTGACTGAGGACCCGGGGTACCTTACCAAGTTCTTAGAGGAAATACTAGAACTGTAAGTTCTTTGGGGTGACTTGAGTGGGGACTGTGGGTTTTGCTGCATGCCTTTTTATAGACAACACCAGTTTACAGCTTTGATTTACTGCATTGTTGTAACCTTGAGAGTTTAGACTATTGTTTGCTGCTAAATGAAATGTAGCTAATAAGCAAGTAAACTAATAACGTTTTCAGTTTTTTAACTGATGCTAAAAAACAAAGGTTTGGTTCAAGCCTTGGGACTGTACGTTGACTGTTTTGTTGGTGATTGTATGTGATGTGGGTTCTCTGATGTTCTAGGTATATGAATTCTATACCAAAGACCCTCGGAGATCTTTACTACAGTCTGGGTACACAAATACCCCCAAAGCTGGCTTCTGTCCTGCCTTCAGACTTCTTCAGTGACGATTCAATGACTGTGGATAGCAAATCTCCAGGCCTTCCACCGTCTTTATCATCTGTCCTAACTCCCACTGCTGTTTGCCCGCGCAGTGAGGGTGATCAGCTGGAGGAACTGCGCACTCGATCTGCCCAAAAGAGAAGGTAATAATCCCAAATAAGGGAGCCAGCTGGTTGTGATCTGACCTGTGTCGGTGGAGCTATCTAAACTATAGCTCAATCATTCTGATTTCTGTTGCTGAATAGCTAGTTGGGGTAAGCTCACGCTTGCTGAGAACTCTGAGCCTGAGGGATATATAAAGGACTCCTATTTTTCATGTTAATTGCCTACTGTTACTGCTAAGTGTGAATTTGGTGGGTTCTGTATGTCTGTTCTATGCATGAATAGAGTTTGTGGGTCTTCTGCAAGAGGATGTTCTAGTATGCATGAAGTGACCCTGTTTCATTGAAGTTAAGACTGAGATTTACTGTGGGCCTCTGTGGTGGGGATCCTGTGTTCATTTCTGCAAACTGTGGAATGAGTTTTAATGCCAACCTTAAAGTTAGCTGCAGCTACTTATTTTGCAGATGAGCTCTGTGTTGTAAGGTAAGTGAGGTACCACCACAGAGAATTTGCAGTCTGGGTTTAGGTGAAGATTTTCTATCTCTTGAGTCCAAGCTTTGTTTAATTGTCAATTAGATTGATAACTCCATTTCTGACCTTATTTTAACTGAATCTTTGTGTAACTTCTAAAGGAATAATGTATTAGCCAGACACAGGAGCATGACAGAAGCATCACAGAACTTGCGTCAGATTGAGATTCCCAAGATAGACAAGAATCCCAGCAGAAAGGTGAGGCTCTCCCAGAAGCACTGTGGGTGGGTTGCTCATGCAGGGGTGTAGCAGTGCTTTCAAGTGACACGAGTGCAAAACAAATCTTGTTCTGTAACTCAGGCATATGAGAACTACTGGTATAAGAACTACTGATGAGTCTAATTTAATTATTACTTCTTTATTTCTAGGAGAGCTCACGTTCTTACCTTGCTACTGAGAAATCCCAACCAATGCCTTTGCTGCAGAAAGAAGCAGTGCAAGGTATATTGACTTCTAGCTTTTCCAAGGAAAGGTGCGTCTTCAGCACATCATCCCTGTAAATTGCAGTGAGCTGTGGTGCAATCATGCTGAAGCTGGAATTCTCAAGGAAGCTTTGCTGAGTTTTTCAAAGAGTTTGAGAGTGGAAAAAAGTAGTTCTTGTGTCTGCTTACACACAAAACACTGGTATTGTGTCCTGAAAAGAAAATGTCTCAGTTCTTCCTTGATTCTTGCAGTTATTTCTATCTATTGGAAAAAATGTATTGAAATTGAGGACAGGAGTAAGCATTTACATCTGGAAACACATCTCTCCTCAGGATGTCTAAGAGAATTAAATCCTGTGTGTTTTCTCTGAGCCCACTTCAGCTGGATAGCAGACTTTCTGCTGGGGTGCCTGCTAATAGCATATCCCTGTAAAGAATGAGTAATATAAACTTGTAATAAGTCCAGGATAGATTTAGGGAAGGACGTATTCTGGTAACAACTATTCCACCTCAAGACAAAAAAAGCCCCAACAAAACAGTCCCGTCCCCAGACCAATGTATCTAATTTTTGTGTTTTTTTTCTACACTGGTATCTGATTCCATTTCCAGTGGCCTGATTGAAATACATCTTTGTTCCCTTTTGATTTCTTGCTTTGTCTCCTCTCACAGAGGTTACAAAGGTAAGGAGGAACCTCTTCAATGAGGGGATACTGTCACCATCAAAAAGGACTGCAAAGAAGATGCCCAGAAGCCAGTCAGTATCTGCTGTGGAAGGCTTGAGATACAAATGCACTGATGAAGGGGCTAAAGGTAGGACGTGGCTTGCATGTATGGAACAGCTATAAGAGCTGCGTTGATAACTAATTGTGCATTGTTTTCAGTAAAGGGGGAAACATTTTGTATCATAGTTGTTATTGTGTAGTGAATAGGGTGGTTTTGAAACAGAAACCTACTTTTAACTGAAGTTGATACACCTCTCAAAGAAATCAAAGGCTAAAAATAGTTACAGAAATGATGTGTGAATGAAGGATGAGGAATGAAAGTTACCTCAGTAGGCTCATTATGGCTGTCACATCAAAGTCAGTACTATTAATAAATAATACTGAAGGAGTAGGAAATAGATATAGACACTGGACTCTGAAATATGTGATTATAGCTTGTGAGTGTGGGAGGCTGATACAGAATCATTGTATATTGGCAGTTATTCTTAAGCTGAAGCCCATGTGAAACTATTTGTTCTAACTGCCTTATAATTGTGTGCTGTTATATCCATCGCTTGAATCTATTTCCTTCTGTTTTCAAGATCATCACAAGTTACTGACCAAGAGAGTAGCAGAAACACCGCTGCATAAACAGGTCTCTAGGAGGCTGCTGCACAAGCAGATGAAAGGCCGGTGAGTAAGCTCTTAATTTCTTCAGCAAGTGCTGGATGTTTAATTAATGGCTATGAGCACGAGAACCAGCTCTCGTTTTTGTGGTCAGGGTGTTGTTTTCACCTCAGGCAGCAAAGAGGATCGGTGGAGGCTGTGTCCTGTTGTATCACTGTGGGGTAAATCTGCTTGCTTCATTGTGCATGTCAAGGTACTTCAATTCCTGCAGCAAGGTGCTGTTCAGGTTTAGCTTCTGCTTTATGGGCTTCCAAAGAAAAGGCCTGTGCTGGAACCTGTGCAGTTCAGGCTGGAACTTTTACTTCCATCTAAAACTGTTACTGATAATATGGCTGGAAAGACCGTATCTTACTAGAAGGTAAAGTTGATACTAGTTGCTCAGAGTACCCCACAGAGCAGTGTATTGCTGTAGAATATGGTACTGCTTCTCAGTTTTCATGGTAAGTTCTGGTTTTGTAAATGTGGATTTATGATGAGTCCAACGTTCTGCTGTTTTTCAAGGTCTTCTGATCCAGGCTGTGAGACTGGTGTTGTAGAAGAGTCTCCAGAGAAAGCCATAAGTGGTAAGCACTGATTGTTTTTGTTTATTAAAGGTGTTTTTTGCTGTGTTGAAGCACTCAAAGCACATTCATCCCATTGGCTACAATTTAGATAATGCACAAATAGTCAATACAACGTTGTTATACTATTGGTGGAGCACAACCTCCCCAGGTATCTAAAGGATGGGTATCAAGTGGATAGGGCCAGGCTGGGCTCTAGTAATGCTCTGGTTTCTGTTGTAACAAGCAAGTGTTCTGCAAAGAAGTTGGCTGCTGCTCTTTCTTATGTCCAAGAAGGAAGAGGAAGAAGAGTATGGTTGGGTAAATAGCAAAGAAAATCTCTAGTAAAAAGAGACAGAACTAATCTTGTAACCTGGATGCTACTTGAATATGGGTTTTTCTAGTATTCCTTCTCATGCAATTGCTGGAGGGGGAGGAAAGTAATCATGACTTAGAGGATTGAGTGCTGTGATTTGGAAGGAGGCTCGCATGCATTACCATTCCAAAGCCCCAGGACAGTTGAAGCTTTTTTCACACAAATGCCTCAGTATGTGAGGTGTTAAAGTGTAGGAAAGCTGCTGCTTAGAGTGCGTTTTTTTCCGTTGTGATCT
Organism: Pavo muticus; assembly: GCA_016647715.1. Classification (NCBI taxonomy): domain Eukaryota; kingdom Metazoa; phylum Chordata; class Aves; order Galliformes; family Phasianidae; genus Pavo; species Pavo muticus. The sequence goes on along the minus strand of JACDJE010000002.1, from coordinate 2,573,219 downwards.
GTTCCTAAAGATGTCCCCATCACTGAGGGAGAAAGAAGGCTCAGTCTGTGCTATGGTTACATTTCAGAAGCAGGTTTAAGAAGAAGCCCTCGCATCAGACGGCTGACTTTGAATAGGACCCACTCTGGTGTTTTCTGTTCTACTGCGCAGCCCAGCTCACAGAATTCACAGCAAGTCCACTGGGGACAAGAAGAAGAGAGCTGTACTCAGCAGGATGTAGCAGGTACCAAATGGAATTTGAGTAGGCTTATATTGCTGCTCTGAAGAGCTGTCCTGGATACCTCGAAGTTTGATTTGATTTGGTTTTGTGAGAGACTGTGAGGGGCTAAGAGCTATTATGTAATGTCTTCTGTAGGCAGGATTAATCCCCAGTAATTTTTGAATTGAGAATCTGAATTTGGAGGATGGAATGGCAGCTATTTCTACAATGAATACTGCCAAGTTAAGAAACTAGTCAGGCCTGTCTAACAGCATATCACTGATTGTCAGTCTGCATTCCTTAAATGCAGTGAAATCCCTGTAAAATATGGGACAGAAATCCTAAAGCTACTTTCAGTCTCTTCTGGCAGCATAAAGCAATGACTGATGGCATCTTTGCAGGCTTTCTCTGTAGGATTATCAGCTGTAAATGGTGACATTTAGTTCTTTATATTATACCTACTAGGCTCCTTAGCCACGAACCAAATTTCTCTGATGCTATGAGCTATAAACAGAACAAGAAGCGAGCTATTTAGGTTTTTCTTCTCTAGATCACTCTTTCTATGGATGATTATTAGTTTTAGATTGGGAAATAATAATTCTATTGAATCTTTAACGTCAAGCTAAAAAAGAACTGCTAGGGCTGTGAGATGCATGCACTACCTGTCCGTACACCTTGAAGTGATTGAGACGATTGTTTTTGGCGTGTCAGTTGAATTGTACCATTCCTCTGTCTAGGTGTTGGGCTGCGTTCTGGGTGTCCAACTCCCAAGAGATTTTTTTTTGGTGCAGTCATTGATGCATGTAGTCCTGCAGTGAAGCACTCACCTGGAAGGAGGAGAACAAGAAAAGATTCCTTGAACGTAGAGGAGCTGACTACCTGTCAGGTAGAAACAAACACTTGCTACTCTTTCTTTCTTCAATCCCTTTAGTGAGACTTACATGTCTTAAATTGCAAGTCTAACAAAACAGCTTTCTTTTTATTTACCTCAAGATTTAGAGGGATAAATAACAGTACTGGAGCAGAACAAGCTTGATTCTTTTTCTTTTCTCCTCCCTGTAGACTCCTAGAAAAACACCTCTTAAGCCTGCACAGAAGCTACTGAATTCAGCCAGTAAACCGCCGAGGAGATCACCTCGCGTTCTCCACAGGGCACCACGAAAGGTGGAGAAGACTCCCAGCAAAAGTCCAGCTGCTAAGCAGACTGCAGCTAAGTGTTTGGGAAAGTACTTCTCTCATGCTGTACGAAAGGTCAAGTCACCATCTGTGTTAACAGAAAACAAAAGGGCTTGCTTACTGCAAGTAACTAAGGACAGTTCTCCAGCAGAAAAACTTTTCTCTCCGTACAAAGAAGCTGGTTTACAGATGCCATAACGCAGTGAGATATTGAGCACTGTGAGCCCTTTATTGCCTCTGCAAGACTCAACTCCAGCTGCTGCTTCCCCACCTGCCACCCAGAAAAGCTTTTTTGCAGAACTACGAACTCCAAGACGTTCCTTGAGATCCCTCTCCAAATCAGTGTCTCCAGTTGGTGCTCGGAGGCAAATCCTTCCAAGGGAAATTGAGATGCAGCCAGAACCAGCATCTCAAGCGATGGAAACTACTCCCAGGAAAGCTGAAGATTCAGGTTCAAAACTCTCTACCACCCCACTGAGTAGAGTAGAAATATCTGAACTCACTGTGAAGCTGGTGTCTCCCTTCAGTTCTCCTCTCTCTGAGAAAGCTACAAATGCTGTAGCAATCAGCTCTCCTTCCCACAAAGAGGCTAAGGAGTCTGACAGGGAATTTAATGTGCCTGACAAATCTCTTCTAAAATCTCCAGGTGTGAGTGGCACTTCGGAGTCCCCACTTGACGCTTCCAAGCAGGCCAAAGGTGAACCAAATTCTGGAGGAGAGAACCAAACACATACATGTGAAACACCTTCCAAAAGTAAGGATGGCCATCATGATAATGGTGATAATTCTTGTGTAGAAAGCCTCCAGGTCTGTAAATCCCAAATTCCTGACAATACTCGTGTACTGGAGAGTAAACAAATGGATGCAATGGCTCAAAACTCTTCTCCAGGAAGGGACTCAGAAAACTTGGAAAAGCATTCCTCTCCAAAGCTGTCTGCTGGAGAACGTATGCTGAATGCTGAGATGGAATGTGAGCAATCGAGTAAGGAGGGCAACTCCAGTGTAAGCACCTGTGAATCCTTCCTAAGCAGTTCTCAAACAAGCATTGATGAGTTGGAACCGAAAACTCTGCAGAGAGAAGAACGTACAGGGCCAAAGGCAGCGAGTCTTAAGAGACACTCCAGGTCTGCCCGGAACACCTCCCCTCCCCTGCCTAAGTCAGCTCCTGCCTATTCCTTACGGTGTACTGCAGACAGGAGGCAGCGGGAGGCTGCAGCGCGGATGGGAAATCCAGAGCTTCCAGCCAAGTTCTCAACTCCTAAAATTCACCGCCAGCCGCCTTCTGAGAGCTCAACAACTTACGAAGTTGAGCTTGAAATGCAAGCTTCAGGCCTGCCCAAACTTCGCTTTAAGAAGATTGGGTCTTGCTCAGCGTTAGATGTTCAATCTGAAGCAAATGGTAGCAAACCCAAGGGAGGAGAAAGCCCTTTTGGTGATCTTGCTATGACCTGGTGTAGCAAACACCCAGGAAAACTAGCAGCTGCCTGTGTTTCACCCTCCTGCTTTCGCTCTTTCCACAGTACGCCCGGGAAGGGTGGAGGACAGACCTACATATGTCAGTCGTACACCCCAACAAGCTGTGCTTCTAACACCACCTCCCCATCCCCCTTGGAAGCAGAAGTTCCCTTGACTCCTCCTAAGCTGAAGGGGAAGACAACTCCTGATGCTATTAAGGACTGGCCTCGGAGAAAGAGAGCGGCAAGCAGCACTGCTAATAGCAGCTGTGGTCAGAGTGAGAAAAATGCAGATGAAGCAATGTCAGCAAGCAGAGAGGGAAAACTGAAGGACTGCAATAGCAAAGTAACGTGTGCCTTTGGGGAGTTTGAACTGGAGGGGATTTACAGGCTCCAGGATCAAGTGTCTCCTAGTGACACTGAACCCAGAGATGAAGAGAGATCTGCCATGGGGGCTTCTGGCTTGACGTCTCGTAAGCGGGTCTTTACGTATCTATCACCAGAGAAGGAGGAGAGTCATGAGGCCAAAAGAGCTTGCACTGATAAGTGCAACATGGTCCTCAATGCCTTTTCCCCAGAAGAGGGCAACATAAACAAAGCAAGGACAGACTCGGTACTTCCTGAGAAGCCCAGAGCCTGTTTGCTTCTAACTCCCGTGCAGCAGATTTGCATAGGGGATGAGGATGTCTTCCCTTTGTCAGGTAATTAAGTGGCACTACTGAAATGCAGAGAGCTAAAAATACAGAGTGGGAGAAAAAGACAACTGTTTTGTCTGACTATGTGAGGGAGACTGAGCTGGAAGGGGAGAGTGGGTTGCAAATGGAATGTAAGCTAATTGTGGGTAGAGGCAGATCAGGTGTGAGGAGTTTTTGCTATTGTCATAATGCGAGCATTTAATCAGTGGAGTAATAATTAAGAGACTACAAATAGGGAAGAGCAGGAGGCTGGAAGAACTGCAATATTAAGAACTTGGTTTTGTTTAAGGGAGGATCTCAATTACAACCAAATGCTGTCTGTAGGAGCAAATAATGAAAACTCAAGTGGGGAAAAAAGATGCCGTAAGGTAACTGCAGTGCTCAGGATGGAATGCAAGCTGTGACTTGAGGGACTGGCAGCACTTTGCTGCAGTGTGTTTTGAAAATTAGACTGGGCAGCAGATTGGAGTTTATGGGGATATTCTTGGCTGTTTCTGCCCTGTTTCTATCCACCACTGAATGTAGCTGTCTCAAGTCTAAAGCCTTGGCTTCTTCAGCACCTTGGGGTGGATGTGACAGAAACCTTTACTCTGTAGCAGTGATATTGTATCAGGCATTTAAGTTGAAGCAAGGTCTCTGCTTTTACTTTGTGTCTGACCTTGGTAAAGCTGTCTCTTTGAGCAAGGCCCTGTGAATTTCAAATACTCCTAAAACAGTGTTTATTTTCTAGAACAACCTTAAGCTTTACAGAGGACTATGGCAGGTGGTGTTTTATAGTCACTGCATGCCCTGAAGTGCCAGATCTTGGTGTCTTATCTCTTGGAAGCAAAGTTTTGTTCACAGAGGTGGTGTCTTAGGTGTTACAACAGGTATCACCAAGAAAAAATGAGCTTGCAGGCAACATTAGTCCATATTCAGGATGAGGAATAACAGCAGTGCTTGAGTTGGTTCTGTAAGAGGCCCATCTGTACCTACAAACCTTATTTGTGCCCTTACAGACTGTGGCTGCGATGGTGATTTTTCCTTCAGGACACTTGAGCTGTGAGCCATAATAGCTTTAGGAAAAGTGGAGTGCTTTCCTACTAAGAAAGCTAAATCCTTAAAGAGCCATTGCAGGCATCTTTTGGTGGCAGCCTGGACTATGCTGGGGATAAATACCAAGTACTGTGCTGATGGAAGCTTCAAGGCAGAATGAGGGCTGTGTTTGGGACTTAGCTGAAAGCACTCTTGAGCTGTCAGTTTGCTGCAGTCTGTCACTGTGCCTCTCCAGGTGCCACCCCTCCAGTGAGGAGCTCTCTCTGTGCCAGCAGCCTCCTGGCACTGACGCAGTCTCCGCTGCTGTGTAAGGGGCAGACGCCGCCATCTCGGAGGAAGTGTGTTCAAGGTAACCACGTGTGCTGCAAGGCAGGGCTGGGCGTGTGTTAAATGAGAAGCGAAGCAGGCTGTGCTAGGGGCTGTTCTTTGGGTTGTTCTTTGTGCAGAAGGCGTGTGGGTGTGTTTGCCATTGCTGTGCACTATGTCTATCTTGCACGCTTCCAACAAACTTTGCGTGAGCTGGGAAGTCGAGGAGGGCGAGGCGTTAGCAATGAATGAAAGAGCAGCTTAACAGGAAGTGCAGCCTGCTGATTGGTGTTGGCTTTCTTGGAGTCACTGGGGAACGAGTTTTAGTACACTGTGACTTTAATTTCATCTTTGCATTTTGTAGATGAGCAGTGTGATGGCCTTGAAGTCGTTACCAGTCAGGAGCTGTCTCCGTTCCACAGCGTGGCTTCCGGGAGGCATTCCTTCAGCAGGACTTACTCACGGAAAAGGCTGCTCAGCTGAAGCCTGGAGCCAGAACACCATGGGCAGTACTGTTATGTGAGCTGCACAATATGGATTTTTACAAGGAGCTCCTTCATTTGGTTCTGGCCTGGAGCTGTCTACGGGGATGTGAGATGGGATGGCAGTGGAAATAAGGAACTGCTCTAAATGTTTTAACTTGAATTGCAGCATCTCCATCCTTCCTGGCACTTCTCCTGGGTATAGTTAGTAGCTGAGTTCTGCAGTGAAGGGCTCAATCCTGCTAGGTAAAGAGGGGGAATTGTCACTCTTCTAGTTTACTTATAAAATAAACTGATGTGGATTCTCATTGTGTCACTTCATCAGAAATCTGGCTTGTCCCATCCTGAATCCAGGCATGGCAATTCAGGAGCTTGTTGATTGGTTTTAAAGGCTTTGAGGGGCTAATGGTGTCAAATGGAACTTGCTTTTCAAGCAAAGGTATTTGCTTCATGGAAACCCTATTTGTTGAGAGCAGGAAAGCTGACTGTTTCCTTCTCCAAGTGGAGGAATGGTGTGCTTGAGTGATAGGTGCAGCTCTCTTACAAGCTTCGAGGATGTGAATTTATACAAGTATGGATCTCTAAGACTACTAATGATTTCTAAGAAAGTAGGATGAGTTTTCCCTTTCTCTGCTGAATATCTCTGTAGAAAATAAAGGCTCTGAACTTAGATGTGCAGCTTAGCCAAACCAAGAGTTCCTGTTTCAAGCATCAAAACCAGCCCTGCAGCCAAGATTAAGTATGTAGGAAGGTGACTTTGTGCTTCAGATGCTGGCTCTTGGTGTGTTTCGCCTAGAAGAGTAGTTGTGGTGGTGCTCATGATTTCAGCTGAAGCAGAGGGGCTTGCTTTTAGAGCCAGGCAGAGGGACGAGCGCCTGCTTCCCTCCCTCTTGCCCTCCTCAAAGCAGATACCTGGGCTTTTGTTTCTTGTCCTGCTGGAGCAGAAAATGGTGCTGAACCAGGGCTGCTTTTGTCCTGGATGTTTTAGGCATCTGTGTTGCTGTCTGGAGATGCTTTTCCTACTTAGCATAGGAAGCCTACCACATCTGCTATGTGAGTAGAACAAATGCTGAACTAGGAAATGAAAAGCCTTTTCAGGAGAAGGTATTTGTCCAGATTATTCTGAGCACTTACAGAACCAGATACTCAAACATTAAGGCACCACTCTGGCACTGCACGGCTGGGTTCCCATGCAATGAGCTTTAAACAAAACATCTTTCCTACATGCCATGTCCACCAACGTCTCTGACAAAAGACTGCTCTGCTGCTTCATGGAACTCACTCTGCTTTATTAGAAAAGTTACAGTAGGAATGTATTTAAAAAAGTTACTACAAAAAAAATCTATGTACAAATTCTCCACAACTGCTGGGCATCTCCTCAGGCTGTGGAGGCTGAGAAGGCCCTCCAGCAGAGGTTTCCAAGCTGTAAAAATGTTCTTAGTGTTAGAGGACGGGGTGGGAGGTGTCTCCTGCTTCCCAGCATTCAAGCTGCTGAGGGTGCAGAAGGAAAGGTGTTGGATCAGCGCTGCCTAGACTGGCAGCAACACAGTGTAAACTGCCTGTCCCACACCTTGCACACTTGTTGCAAGTGAAAAGTTGTACTTCTTTCTTCCTTGGGCCTCGTCAGGCTGGCTTAGGGGGCAGAAAGGCTTCTAAGCTCGTGCCAGCAATATCTACTCCTTCCCACCTAGAGGGGGTTTTTCCTAACGTCGATCATTGCTGGGTGGTAAGGCAGGGGGGTGACATTCAGGCTGGCTCTGCGGGGCTCCCGGCGTGGCTTGGCAGGCCCCAGGCTGCGGGGCAAGTGCACCTCTTGCCTTGGGTCTCCGGTGCTGTCGGTGGGCAGGGAGGAGCGTCTCCATGTTGCAGGCAGAGGAGCGTGCACCAGGTCCCTGCTCTCATCCCTGCCCCGATGGTTCTCTTCTGCAGGAGGCAGGGGCAGCTCCCCATGGCTGAATTCCTCACAGGTCCCTGTGTGCACGTTTCTCTCCATCCCTGCTGGGAAAGAGTGAGATGAATTTTAGGATCTCTACTGCTATGTCAGAACTGCTTCCTGGAAAGTGCTTGCTCCATGCCAGCTCTATTCCTTGGGGGCTCAGCTGTGCACCAAGCTCTTAACACTGGGGAAAAGAATTTAAATTCCTGTCTTGAAGTTGGTAGGAAAAGCACAGCCTGGGCCCGATCTCACCTTTGGCTACTCCTGGATGGAGATTGATGCTATTAAGCCTCTGGCTCAGCTCCTGGTTTGCCCGCATGTAACGGCTCAGCTCCTTTTCCAGCACCTGGATCCTCCCCTCGTACTGCAGCTTGCTGCTGGCCAGCCCCTCCTCCATGTGCTCTGCAGGGGAAAACCAGGTTATTGCAAGCTGCAAGCCCTAGGAAAGGCGACAGCAGTGCTGTTCTGGGAGCTGGGCCTTTACCACGGCTCTGCTGAAGCAGCAGCTGCATGCTCTGCTCGTGCTCCTTCTGCTGCAGGGTGAGCTGCCGGTCCATCTCCAGGCGCTGCCGCTCCACGGCCGCCTCCAGCCAGTGCACCAGCTGCTGCTGCTCCTCCAGCTGCATCTCCAGCTCTGAGAAGGCAATGTGCTGCCGGTGCTGGTCTTCTCGCAGCGTCACCACCTGGCCAGGGCACAAAAGCAAGCTCCTTCAGAGCCTGGGCAGCTTTCCTCACCCTGCTGCGCTTCACCAAGTTAGATTTTTAGTGTATCATATGAAGGAAGAGCAATGTGTGGCTATACTGGCATGGCAGAGCCCTGCAGGGGTGCATGCATCTGATCCCTGGTATTTAAACCCTGCTCCCAGGAGGTGTTGGAGAAGCAGGGACCTACAGGGTCATATAGCTCTGCAGGGTGAAAAAAGAGGCAGCAGAGGAAAACAAGAGGTTGGTCACACACTACAGCTCCCTCCAGCACAGACAGCGTTCTCCCCCACCTTGTCGAAGTACTTGCAGAGCAGAGCTCTTGTCTCAGAGGAGGAGAGGTAGCTGAGCTTGGCCATGAGGTTCATCTCACACTGGGACAGCAAGCTGGCCGAGGCCCGCAGCACGCGTTGCCGGCATGTGATGGACTCATTCTTGTACTCTATAGCTGCATCCAGAGCCTCGATTGCCTCATCCAGCTGGAACAGGATCCGCTCCTCCTGCAAGTGCAGAGCAGCAGTTAACAGAGCAAAGGATTTGCTGCGTGACCCCCATCCCTACCTCCTTTATCATCTCACGGCTAAGACAACGCTGGCAGGAAGGTGGGACATGCCCCATTTGGGGATGCGGAGGAGCATCTGCCCAGCCAAAGAGCAGGTACCTCTGGGGACAGCAACGTGCCCTGGCGCAGCTTGTTGTCGAGCTCTAGCCTCTGCTTGAGCAGCTGGTCCTTCTCCTGGCGCAGGTTGCTGATCTCTTGACGGATCTGCTGCTGGTCGTGGGCGCTGCCGTGGCGCAGCTGCCCGTTCTTCTCTGTCAGCTCCTTCTCCAGGTGCTCCAGGCGGCTCGACACACGGACTATGTCATCTGTCAGGGCCTGCAACAGGTGTTTCAGGTTGGATATTATGAAAAAAGTATTTTCAGAGAGCAGTGATGCAGTGGCACAGCTGCCCAGGGAGGAGGTGGGGTCACCATCCCTGGAGGTGTTCAAGAACCGTGGGATGTGGCACTGAGGGACCTGATCAGTGGGCATGGGGGGGTGGGTTGACAGTTGGATGTGGTGATCTTAGTGGTCTTTTCCAACCTTAATGATTCTATGCTTGACTGCTCTAATGGGAATTCAAGTCCCCAGCCCCTTTCTACTCCATCACTTAAGCCAAGCACTATCAGAATAACTGGGTGAGGTGCAGCACAAGCAGCTTTCCTTCCCCCTTCCCAACACCATCACCTTATCCTGACCTGCAGCCTTCTGCCAGCCTCAGGTGGCACCGCTGTCTTTCAGCCTCCCACCTCTGCTGGCAATGAAGCAGGGACACAGGTGTCACACTCTTGTCCTACCTGGCTGGAGCGCAGCCTCTTGCTTTCCAGGCCATTCTTCTCCTGCAGCAGAGCCTCCTTTTTGGCCACGATAGCTTCACGTTTCCTCAGCTCATCCTCCAGCTCATCTAGGGCCCGGCGCTGCTCCAGCACTTTATCCATCTCCATGTCCAGCCACTTCTTCTGTTCCTCAATTTTCTGAAGGGAGGAGGCATAAGTCATATATAACTCATGCAGACTGCTATACTGAAGGGCAGCAGAGTTGATTCCATCTCTGCTAACCCACGCAGCCCTGACATCACTGCTTCTATCCTTCTGCATCTCCCACTACCCTTCTGTGAACAAACACTTTGCGGCTGTTTGGTTTTTTTTGATGCTATGATTTAGAAGAAATTCTGGTCCTGGAAGTAAGATACGATTTGTGTCTTTTGCTATCAGATTCAAGTGACATTGTGGGCTGTTCTTAAAGGGAAGATGGACTGCTGCAGGAGCCCCTTTTGGCCGGGCCGGGGCCTGTACCTGCTGCTGCTCCAGGCTGATGACGGAGCCGTTGCTTCCGCTCCGCCGCTTCCTCTGGAAAGCTGCAATTTCCTCTGTTTTGATGCGCAGGATTTTCTGGTGCTGCTCATGCTTCAGTTCCAGTTCCTATAGGGGAAGGAGCAACCTACAGCCATCTTGAAGGGATGTGAGCTGTTTCTCCACAACCCAGGGCTGCGGGCTGATGGGCAGCTGATGTTCTCACAGCAGCACTTATTTGGCTGCTCTTAAAAAGCACAGTACCCCCCCCCCAAGCCCGATGCTGTGCTGACCACAGCCATCATCAGAGCTACCCCTGCTCCTGCTGGTTCCTACCTTGACTCGGTGCTGCCGCTTGTTCATCTCTGCCTCCAGCCGCCTCTTCTGCTCGCTCTCCTCCCGCAGCCGCCTCTGCAGCTGGCCCTGCTGCCGCCGCATCAGCTGGATGTTCCTCTCCAACTCCTGCACCCGCTTCTCGCTCTGGGCCGAAAGCGACACCAGCCTCTCGGTTGCCTGCTTCTTTTTGCTCAGAACCTGCCGGAGGGCCAAAGCTGCCCCTGTGCTCTGGGCAGAGTGTTGCCAGCTCCCCTCAGGGCAGAGCCACTTGCTCTCTATCCACACTCACCCTTGCCTTGCTCTGGGCAGCTGCCACGCGGGTGCGGTACTCCTGCAGCTTGCGCTTCTCCCCAGGGTCCCAGGGCTCTTTGCCCTCCAGCTCCTGGAGCTGCTTCTGGCTGTCACTCAGCTCAGCCCGCACCTGCTCTGCTTCCTGCTCCAGCTCGCTGATTTTCTGGCAGTATTGCTTGTTCAGAGCCTGCGCGTCCCTGCCTGTAAACAAGCCCTTGTGCTCACCTCTGGGTCCCTGCTGTCCCAGCCCTGCAGGAGGGCAGGTCCCCCCTCTCTCCCTATGCCTTTGGTAGGTAGCTACAGAAAGTGCAGGGTTGGGGCACACTGGGAGGTGAGGACAGAAGCAGGGACTGAGTATCCCACCTAGCAGCTCCCTGGTACACGCTCTGCCCACCAGTAGCTCTGCACCTGTCTTGATGAGCTCTGTGATCAGCTCCTCCTTCATGCGGATGTTGATGGCCAGGTCCCGGATCTTCTGCTGGGCTTGCACCAGCCTCCACTCCGAGTCCTTCCCTGCAGGGCGCTCCTGCCTCCTGCATGCCTCTGCAACACAAACTGCCTGGTAAGGATGCCGAGGGGACAGCAAGACAATCACACATAAGAGGTGCAGGCAAGGACCGGTGCAGCGCCAGAACAGTCCCTCAGCCAACAGCTGCCACTTGCCTTTGGGCAGCTCCAGCTGCTCCTCTTGAATCAAGAGGGGATGGCCTCCACTCAGCTCCTCATTCAGCTTGCTGCTCACCTCTCTCCTACTCCAGCTGGGAATCCCATTTCTAGAAAGAGCAGCAAATTGATCACTTGGGTCTGGGCACCCCTTGCTGCAGCATTGTCATTTCTAACTTGCACAACTGTCATGGCAATGTGTGTGGTGTTGGCACAGCCTCAGCTCACCGGCGCTGATACAGGGACCGCCTCTGCTCCCATTCTTCATCCTCTTCTAAGGACAGCTCGGCTGCCTTCTCCGAGCCCTGGCTGTGTTCCTTCCTCAGGGCCGTGTCCCTGAGCTCTGCACTGCTGGGTAGGTTTGGGTGACAGCTGGCCAAGTCCTCCTTTAAGGAGGGACTGCTGTCGAGCTGCTGGGGCAGAGAATTGCAAAGAGATGAAATATGCTGCAGGAGAGCTAGCATTAAGGAAGGCAGCTCACTCTCAGCTGGGCACTGCTGCTAGGCACAGCAAAAAGGCAGAGCTCCAACTCACCTTCTGACAAAGGCCTCTTCTGCTCTGCTCAGTGGGAATCTTGCTGAGGCCGTGGGGCTGCGTGGCTGCCAGTGGGGCTGTGTGTGGTCTCTGGGTGGCAGTCACCAGGTGCAGGTTCTCCAGCAGCTCTGGCACACATAGGTTTGGCATCGCCATCTCCAGGCGCACGTGCAGCTCTGAGATCTTATCCTGCTGCTCCTGCAGTTTGTCACTCTAGGGAGGCAGTGACAAAAATGCCACAAAGTAACACAGATCCCAGAGGTGCCGCAGAGGAGCTCCAAGGCTGGATTGTACCCTGGAGCGGGGCAGGTCCCATTGAAGAAAGCACATCCCAGTAATACCTGCAGCTTATACTGCTCCATGGCATCCTCCAAGGCAGCCAGGAAATCCCGGTTCTCCTCCTCCAGGCGCTCCACTTGCCTCTGCAGGTTGGCCACGTGCTTGTCCTTGATGACCTCACAGCCCTTCTCGGTGCTTGCCTGCCCCTGGGATACAGAAGACACATCAGTCTGCAGACACAGGACAGATGGACTATACCTCTGAGCTGAAACCCCCCAGCCGTTTGCTACCTGGGCTTTGGGCAGCTTGCAGCCCTGCGCCTCGAGGCTCTGCTCCTCTGCAGAAGTGCTCTCGATGCCTCTATCCAGCCCGGCCGAGGTCAGCTCACTCCTCTCGCTCTCCACTGCGCACAGCCACTCCTTCACCCGCAGGACCTGCTCCACCGTCAGGTTGCTGTCCTCCTGCAGCTCCATCAGCAGCCGGTAAGCAGCATCTGTGCAGGTCCGGTAGTGCGCGCACTCGGCCAGCAGGCGAGCAGTGGGCTCCTGGGGGCAGCGCTTGGCGGTGTCCGAGCGGTTGATGATGCGTGTCTCGGAGCGGTGCCGCTGCTCCAGTGCCTTCTGCAGGTTCTTTATCTGCAGGTGGAGCTCCTCCACCTGCTCTGTCTCCTTGCGGCAGTTCACCACCGCTTTGTTCTGGATGTTCTGAGCTCGGCTGGCGTAGTTCAGTGTGTTGAGGCTCTCGTCGAAGTCGGAGGAAGAAGGGCTGACACACGCTATCATCACAGTCTGGGCATTGCCCCCCAGGGAGTCCTTCAGGATCCTGCAGAAAGCAGAGACACCAGTGAGTGAGACGGCTGGAATGCACAGTAATGCAGGAACCAGAAGGTTTCCAGTCCTTTTCAGAGGCTGAACCCAAGGAGAATGATACACAAGCTCTGCACTATTGAAGAGAGCAGAATAATTAAACACAGAATCATAGAATTGTTTGAGTTGCAAGGGATCCCTAAAGGCCATCTGGTCCGACTCCCCCATACTGAACAGGAACACTGACAGCTCATCAGGTGCTTAGAGCTCTGTCCAGCCTGACTCTGGGTGTCATCCAGGTCTCCCCAGAGCCTTCTCTCCTCCAGACTGCACAGCCCCAGCTTTCAGCCTGTCCTTTTATAGAGGTGTTCCATCCCTCCAGTCATTTTTGTGGCCCTCCTCTGGATGTGCTCCAATAGGTCCATGTCTCTCCTGTACTGATGACTCCACCTCTGGATGCAGTACTCCAGGTGAGGTCTCACAGAGCAGAGAGGCAGGATCCCCTCCCTTGCCCTGCTGGCCACTCTGCTTTGGATGCAGCCCAGAATACAGCTGGCTTTTTCAGATGCAAGGGCAGGTTGCTAGCTTATGCCCAGCTGCCATCCACCAGTACCCCCAAGACCTTTTTCGTTGGGCTGTGCTCTATCCTTACATCCCCAGCTTGTACTGACAGTGGGTTTGCTGTGACCCAAATGTAATACTTTGCACTTGGTTTTGTTGAACCTCATGAGGTTCTCCTGGGCCTAGTGCTTGAGCCTGTATAGATCTCTCTGAATGGCAGAGGACAGAGGAGTAACAACTTGCACCATGACAAGTTTCTGCCTGAATAACTCCTGGACCCAGGTACTACCCGATTCTGTGCTCACTGGCATGAGAGCAGAAGGGATGACTTGCCCTGCGAGCTTCTCCTGTTCAGCCTGGTGTCTCTGCCAGCAAACCAGGTAGGCTGGGCATGAGAAGGACCACCAAGAAGCATCACGTCCCTGCTGCTGGGCCACCAGCCCACAGGATGTGTGGGGTCGCACTCCCCATCTGTACCTGGTGATTTTGGAATCCCTATAAGGAATGTGGCTGCCCTTCCTCCGAGGGTCCCCCAAGGCGCTGATGACATTGCCCAAGGCCAGCAGCCCGCTGTTGATCTGGATGCTCTCCTTCAGCCTCTCCCCGGTGTTTCCCGTCTTGACGATCCGTTCTGAGCCCGCCAAGTCCACAAAATGGAACTTGGAAACCAGGACCTGTCCTGAAGCGGGGATGGTGGGCTGGTTGGACAGGGCAAGGCGGGTGACACGGCCAGCGCCGCGCCGCTGCTCCATCGTCACCGTGAAGATGGTGTGTGAGCGGCTCGACTGCGCGTTGATGTGCGTGGCACCCGTGTGCTTGGCCGTGTTGCCCATCTCCAGCAGGCTCAGCACCTCGTCCAGTCCTTCCACCTCGGACTCCTTCACACCGCAGAGCACTGCAACGGCAAATGGATAAGGGACCCACCAAAATGCCAAAACAACAACGGCCTTGAGAATGGGGAGAAAAGGGAGCCCAAGGGCAGCTGCGCATACCTATGTTGCCCTTGTCATCCTCTCGGATCTGGATGTCTTTGCTGGCCGTATCCACCTGCAGAAGGTCCCGGAACTCCTCCTTGTACACCTCCAAGTAGGACACACGCACTGTGTAGTCAATGAGGTCGTTCTCATCGATGAGCTGGAAGGTCTCCGCCATGGCTCGTGGGATGATGCCCTGCTCATCCTCATTGATGGAAGCTGGCAAAGAGACACAAACATGGTAATGGGATATGGCGTGTGCTTGGAACCATGCTGGTTGGGGATGGGCTGGAGCCAGGGCTGCAGCATGGGTTTCATCCAGAGAGGAGCAGACCCCCAGCCTTCCTACAGCCTCGCCCTGCCTAAATTCAAACTCCCTGCAAGGAGTTTTAGGACTTGGGGAAAACCTCACCCCACTGCTTCCCTGCACAGCAGTGGTGGGTTCATGCAACAGTTCTTCCTTGAAAAGAAAAAGGGATGTTAATGTTCCCACTGGTAACAAACATTGAGTGCAAAGCTAAAGAGCACTGCCTTTTGAAGCCAGTGTTTCCCCACCAGCTCTCCCAGCTCATTATCTGGCTGCTCTGCCATTATAATCTTAAGCTGTTCTGCTTTTGTCTCCAGCAGCCACACAGAACTGCAGCTCCACACCTGGAGCTACAGCCTGACCTGAGAACGGAGCAGAGATGGATCTCAAAGTACGGACATAACTCAGCGTTCCCAAACGGCGCAGTTAACCAAGGCTGACCAAGGCACCTGTGGTCCATGCTCACTACGGTAACTATAGATCCAATAATACCATTGAAACAACTTTTAGAAGAGGGATAGGTGGGATGGGATACAGCAGGATGGGGGATATAGGATGACAGAGAGGATGGGATGATGGGATGGGAATGTAATGGAGATGAGGTAAAGTGGGATGCGATGGGATGGGCGGGAAGTCACTGCCCGCCACTCACCGACGCTGGCCTCCCCGATGGTGTAGGTCTTGCCGGAGCCCGTCTGCCCGTAGGCGAAGACGGTGGCGTTGAAGCCCTGGAAGAAGGCCCTCAGCAGCGGCCGGACGCAGGCGCCGTACACGGCCTCCTGCCCCGCCGCTTCAGGCAGCACGGCGGCGAAGCGGAAGCGGCGGCGGTGGCCCAGCGCCACCTCCCCGGTGGCCGCATCCCCGCGCAGGCAGGAGCGGTGCCCGCGCAGCACCTCTTTGGGCAGCAGCGGCCGGACCCGCACCGCCACCCGCACCGCCGCCCCCTCCGGGCCCATCGCCGGGCGG